>JASKDV010227656.1:0-27991 GCA_032466395.1 Aegires albopunctatus | reverse complement strand
GCAATTTTTACCTTTTTTGCATGCAATTTTTTGAATTTTGGATGCAATTTTTGGCTTTTTCATTTGCAATTTTCCGCGGGGACAGACTATGTAAATCAACCATTTCTATTTACTTTTATTGCAAATAAGATTTGCTGTCTTAGTTGGCACAACAATTGTTGATTGTGGAAAGGAAGGGTAGAAATAATGCATTGTAATATGAATTCCTACCTTGCTTTACAATTGCTCAAGACCATAGCTTGTTTAAGGTGTGTTGAATTGTTCTATGTGCTGAATTAATTGTGTGTAGAACCTGCTCAGTGTATTGAAAAGTTTGTCTCCTGTGTGTTATTTTAAAAAGGATTTTTATGAGAATAACATTTTATCTTTTGAATCCAGAGATTTTATATGCATGAATTTCTTTCATTTGAAGTGATAATGGCTATTGAAGTTGGTAAATGAAATAAATCATTTCCTAAATATTATATTTTTATCACTTTTTAATCTCATAGAGAACATGAGATGAAGATTTTAAATAATTCTAACAGTATTCTAACTACATTTTTCCATTAGTTAATGCTTTTGTACAACACCTTGAAAAGATTTCATTGCTTTTAAAAATTGGAAACCCTTAAATTGAGATATGAAGAGAGAGCAAAAGGATTTGTTACTGGGTTCACAAGCATTATTGTTTGTGGTTGCCTGTCTTTCTGCTAAAAAAATCTGCCACCTGACTTCTTCACTTTGCTGTTCTAAATGCTAGGAGGTGTAATAGGCATGGATGAGTGAGTGAGTGACATATATTCTCTTACACAAAGGGAATGAAACCTTTCTTAGTTCATTAATTCATACAGTATCTGTCCATCTTCATATCTTTTGAAAAGGTCAAGCATAAGCCTATATATTTTATGTTGTTATTGTTATACTGGATACTCTAATGCTGCTCAAGCTTGCCAATGTGATAGCTTGGATATTTCCTGATAATGATATGGGAATGAAAGCTTTAAACAGTTGCAATGCCGCTAGAATGCTATCGGCTTGATGTCTTTTAAAATTAAATTTCTTTTCTTTTTCTTTTTCTTTTTTTGCTATGGATGCCAACTATTCTAGAATGAACCTATTTTCTCTAGTGATATGTTGAAATATTAATTTATTCTTGTGTTGTATGTTTATTTGTTGTTTAGGAGTTTTGTGGTTTCATTTTCTGTGATACGATTGCCATATTCAGATAATACATTCCCAAACATATTGATACTAATATGGAATTTTTCACTTGTTTATTTATTTAGCTTTGGACGATCCTTGCTAAAATGATCTACTGCACAAAGATTGCAATTGAAATTAAAACTGTATGATTATACAACATACCCCCATGATTATCGCAATGTTTCCTTTCCTTACTTTTCTGATCCAATTCCAAAAATAAAAAAGTGATTATTATCTTTGAAAATCTTTTTTATGCACAACACCCTATGTATTTCATTTACTTAGTTCTCAAGAATTTAACACTATTATGAATTTTTATAATGGAAGTTAATGATGGAAGTAAAGGTAAAAAAAAAATTGGATTTATTGAAAATGAACATGCATGATCTGAAATAATCATTTGTCCTTGGTTGGTAGATGAAGGGTCAGTCTATGAAGCTTTGCAATTCTATTACCCTCCCTGGCTTTACTGAAATTTTGAGAGTCTGTTGGAGTTGTGGTTTGTTTAATGTTTCTCGTTAATCAACTTTAATTTAATGATTTTCAAATACTTCAATACTAGAAAATGGTAATTTCTATTGAAATTATTTTATACTAGACATTATTATAGCCATATTATAAAAATGTGAAACTGAAGTCACTCCATGTTAGACACATCAATTTAACCATATAAGGTAATCATGGATTTTATCTTCCATTGTTAGCTGTTGCCAGCACTATCAGTCATTTTTTTACCTTCCTCTGTAGGCTTCAGAAGATTGTGTAGTTTATGTGCCTGAAAATTAGGACACTTTATAAGTATGCAAAATTCCCTTTTACAAGAATCTGCTAAGTTATTTGTTGCATTATGATAAGCAATTTGCATACATGATTCAATTTGTTCAAGACATATTTTTTCACAGGAAAATAAGTTTCCAATAAGTTTGACATTAATTTTTATTTTTTTGATATATTTTATATTTCCATAGAACATTTCAAGGGATTCACGTAATTTGTGCAGCTACATTTGTCAGGCATGTTTAGATCATTGCCCACCATGTAACTACTTGTTTTGTTTGTTTTTAATTTGCATATCAATTTGTCATATACAAGCATTGTTGAATGTTTTGCTACTTTGTTTTTGCTTTTGTTTTGAAGATCTTTCATATTTAGTGATATAAACCATTATGTCCCTAATATAAACCATTATCTCCCTAATATAAACCATTATCTCCCTAATATAAACCATTATATCCCTAATATGATTCATATTTAGTGATATAAACCATTATCTAAGTAATATAATTCATATTTAGTGATATAAACCATTATCTCCCTAATATAAACCATTATCTCCCTAATATAAACCATTATATCCCTAATATAAACCATTATATCCCCAATATAAACCATTATCTCCCTAATATAAACCATTATATCCCTAATATAAACCATTATCTCCCTAATATAATTCATTTTAAAAGTTTTAATGGCACCCACTTGTTTATTCCTAACTTCAAGAAAACAAACTAAAATTCCTGTGAAGTTTACAAATGTATGGACAATAAATTATGAATTAACTTTTCTTCAGCATAGTAATAGATATAAGATCTCAGTTAGGAATATAAAGTAAGCTAAAGCATAATATGATGGCTTTTTTAAGTCATGAGCGTTGCCTTTAATCAATGATCTCATCTATTTCAAGAATAATTAAATTTTGTCTCACATTGTTTTGACATATCCTGAATAATATTGGTACAGATGCTACAAGTCCACATCTTACAATTCTGATATATAGATATTTACCATATTCTTCAGAAGAACAGCCCATATCTTTGTAGTACATCACTCTGGACCAATATATTGGAGATATATGTTGTTGTTTTTTTCTTTGAATAGTAATTTTCATCAGAAGATAACCCATGAATTTAAGTCTTCAAGATTGCTTGTCCTATAAAGGTCTACTGTCTATTGTCATATTTTAGCTCAAGAGGCAAGGGAGAGGGGATGGGGTGGGTTTGGGTTTCAAGAATCCACAGTGCAAAAAGACGATATCTTAATAACAAAGATTATGTGATAAATTCAATTACATAAAATCCTGATTTTACAAGGAAACAATATGTCACTCTCAATAATTTGTTCTTGCAAAATATAAATCTAATCAAATATTTTCTTCTTATCCAATGAAACAAGCATTATTTTGTGAATTTTTCAAATAGACTGTTTGATGTTTTGTTATATCTATTGTAATAATTAAATAGATAAATATTTTGCGAGTAATGTTTTATATTAAAGTTCATCACCTCAGCTGAATCATGAGATTTTTTTTATCCAATGCTGAATGATTGATGAATGTTCCATAATTAATGGAAACTATTTTGATTACTTTTAATCTTTTAGTGGGGATTACGGAATAGGTACATAGCGTGGAAAAGGATGTATAAACTTTATTCAGGTTTTATCTTTAACAAACATCTGGCTCTATGTGTGTTGTTGTTTATTTCCTTTGTATACAGAGCATATATTTTTGTTGTGACAGAGAAGCATCTGATCATGAATATTTTTCTCATGAACATTGTTACAATTTTTATGCTGATCAATTTGATTCAGTGCATTATGCAACATATCTTATAATGATAATTTTTTATAGTTACAATTTGCACATCATAGAAAATATGATGTTTTTGTTTTTAAGATTACATTATTTAATCAGAAAGAATCAATTTGATCTTTTCACATGCTTTATGTTTCAATCTTATCCATGTTATTTGAATGTTCTTTTCAGGCAGAGGGGATAAGGTTGTTGTTGTTATTGTTTAATTGTTTTTTGGTTTTTTAAAAAAAGATAATTTTCTATTTATTTATTAATACCCTATAAGAAATTTTCCTCAATGATCTTTGTTGAAGTGCATCATATTATGTTTTATACTCAGTATTCAAGCGTTAATATTTTTATCGTTAAAATCAAACCAAGTACTTGCTCATATCAAACTGTATTTTGAGCCTTATCTAATTCAATAAAGGTTTCAGTAATTCCATAAATTCCACCATGAGTTTGTTACTTCATTCGAATTAGTAAAATAGAACAGTATCTATAAACAATTATATTAATACCCAACAATAATAATAGACAATACAGAATAAATATAGTTATAATATTATTGTTATTCTGTATTGTTTATTATTATTATTGGGTATTTATATAATTGTTTATAGATACTGTCTTATTTTACTTTCCATGTAACCCAACAGTGGCTTTACTTTAATTTCATTCGAATTAATGTTATTTGACTTTTAGCTGCAACTTGTATTTTTGAATGAATTTGTTGGATGTAAGTAAGTGAAACTTTTTTGCACATTATGTAAAGCTTTCTGTTTTGTATGAATATTTGCATTTTATTTTTGTTCTCCTTTGCTAATCATTTGTTATATTATTCTCAAAACTGAATTTTTTAATTTGGTTTATAATAATTAATGTGCCTTTTGTTGATTATAATTTTTCTCTTGCTTTTAAAGCACCTCTGAGCATCAATATATGGATACTGGTGCTATATAAGCTTTCACTTATATCATTATTATTATGTTGTCGTTAGAAACAGTTGATTTTGTGGGAGCAATGAAGTACCAGGAGATTCATCATATGTTTTAATGATTTACAAGTATTACTCATTTATCTTTCTGCTGCATGCTATATATCATTGATTGTTTCAAGCAGGATTGTAGTCTCCTCAATAATAATTAGGAACAGGGTTATTTTCTTCTTTAGCCTTTTAATGACAATGTTGCATTTATTATACTCTTCCATATCCTTGTGATTGTTTTTTCTCCAATTTGTTTTCCTTTTAAATTTTCTATATATTTATGCAATTTTGTGTTTTGTAACTTTCTGTATTACAGTTTTATTGAGCTATTAGAAACTTGTTATTTGCTTCTACACAGCCTTCAGTTAAATATTGCTTTTTGAAAGATATTATGATGATGTCATCAAAATCTGTGTAAATACCTTCAATTATTTGTTTCTTTGCTTTATTTTATAAAGAATTGTTTTATGCTTGAAAATATTAATCATTCTTTTGAAACATTATTTCTATTAAAAAGGATTCCATGGAGGATTTTTCATAGATGCTTGATTGTTTTGTCTATTAACTATTATTATTATTATTTGAAATTTATCAAGAAGTTTGTCTTTCCCTTTTATACCAATTTAACATTAATCAGTAGGCCTGTGATTTAATATATGATTTCAAATTTTACATAGATTTTGAATGACTCTCTGATGCTGTCCTTGCTTTGGGGATGACATCTTGAGGTTTATTTGTCAAAGAATTTTGATGGTACTCAAATGACATTAATAAGAAATTTAACGGCTTTTTTAAAAAACTCTCTAGGACCTAGATCTAGAGAGAGTACTAGAAAGCTCAATGTTCCCTATAAATAATTAATTATAACAGCTATGTCCAAATCTATGATAGCACTGTGCATTATTAATGAAAACATCTGGTTGGATACCCTTGAGGAACAAAGATCAAGAAATTTAATTTATGCAGAGTGTTATTCAAAGGAGTTATTTCACAAGTAGACATCCCCATGGGTGATCAAGCTAGTAATTTTAAAAACCTTGAGGTAATTTGCTGGCAGGAGGAAGGTTCATTATTTGCATCTGTAAACTTTTACATACAATAATACATAATTTCTTTTGATGCTGACCCATATTTAAAGAAATAATGGTGCACATGGGAAAAAGTAAAAAATATTTTCATATTACAAGATTTGTAGGCTTTCACATTGATATAATTTAAGTTGACTTGATGTATAATCTGGCTCTAACAACTGAACTCATTATCTATATCTCATTTTACATATTTTAAGAGCAAGCAATGGCAGCATGTGGGCATCTTTGTCAACCATCTCTTTTTAATGACTAAATTGGCAGCTATAGGATTTGTACATTCAATACTGTCAATCTCTTTCTAAAATATACCAAGTGAAATTTAAAAAAAAGAAAAGAATAGTAGATGAAAAAGAAGATATCAAATAGATCTACATTGCAAATTTGATTTACTGCTACAAATCTGTTTGTGGCTGCTCAATATAAATTAAATGAAAGTAGCGAAAGATTGTTACTTGAGATGTATATCATTCAGACTGCTCAAGATCTTAATAATACAACTTTAAATTATTTAGATGTCTCAAGCCATTGCTCATTATTTTGGTGACAGAGTATAGTTTAAGTATTTTACATTTTCAGTCTTAGTTGTTGTTTTTTTTTGGATTATTTACCGTATATGAATAGAGAAAGACAAATCATCATAACATAACTTAAAGTAAGCCACTTGATTGAGTAATTTCATGACAATACCCTGCATATGATGTATGATTTTTAAGGTGCTTCATTTTAATTTGAGAAATGCATTTTCATTGCAATGATAATGACCTTATGCTTTTTGATGATAGATTTTAAAATAGCCAGTGGTATGTATTTGTGGTGTTAAAAAATAAAAGCGGATTAAACTGTTCATTTATAGAGGTAAAGAGCACACACCTATTTGAGAACAATAAAAAAATGTGTCTCTAGACATTCATCTAAGTATGGTGTTGAACTTATTAAGATATCACTAATTTTAGAAAAAACATCAGCAAAAGAAGAGATGGGTGTCTCAATAAAGGTGCTATAAACTTTAGTCAAGTTAAAATCCTAACTGATAATAAGACCTCAAGAAAATGTTCTATTTGAAGACCTTATGACAGACCACAAAGCCAAGACAAAGAAATATGAAAACTACTTTCCAGTTATTGCATTTTCCTAGATCCCCTTTTTGGGGTATTTTAATAATCATGCCATTTTTCCATACAAGGGCTATTTTCTCATTCTCCCATGTATCTTTGAAGATATTTCTTAACATGGCAGGGGTCTGCTCCCTTTCAGATTTAAGCCTGTTTGTTCAAAATCCATCCTCTCCAGGGGCCTTGCCACTCTTGAGCTTGTGAATCGCTTCTTTGTTCACCCACCGTGATGTCTCCCATATTGATTTCAAAATCCTTTTCAGCTCGCTGATGTCAGTGAAAGTGCTTGGGTCAGCTCGGTTCAAAATCTTTTGAAAGTGTTCTTTCCATCTTTCGAGTTTGGCTTTTCTTCGGTGATGGGTATCTCATCCTCTGTTTTTACCAGGATGACTTGATTTATTCCTCTATTTCTATTTATGTCTTTGTTTTCCTGTACACTGTTCTCATGTCTTTTCAATCTGCTTCTGCCCGTGCTTCCTCAACCAGATTTTCCATGTATGAACACTACAATAACTATTTTTGAGATAAAATCTTTAAACATAGGATTATACTGCTCTTTGAATCCAAAACGCAAAATATTGTTGAGTATAAAGATTAATATTCTGCATTTTGGATTCAAACGGCAGCAGACACCTGTCTTCTCGGAATCGTGTCAAGCAATTCAATGATGATTGGTCAAAATAAAAAAATAAAAGAATTGAAATAGACAAATAGACCAAAAATAAGATACATATAATATAAGAAGCTCAGTGGGAGTTATAATATGCTTTAATTTCTATACAAAATCAAATATCCATGCATGCCAAATAAAAAATTCACAGCAGCAGGACGAAATATCCATGAAGAAAACTAAGTGATGTAATCTTAATTGAGTTATCCATTCAATTTTGACCTAACGCTTTATCACCACCTCCATAGATTATTGCAATCAATTATGTTTTAGTGTACCTTCAACGATTGAATTAAAAAAACATCATCAAAGCCTAGTTCCACATCTGACAATCTACTGCTAAAAATGCCCCATACAACGCCAAACTCAAGCACCCATTCCTTTACATTTTCTGGCCCAGTGACTGGAACTCATCACCCCTCAGTCTGAGATGTTCAGAATCTTTGGAGACATTTAAAAGAAATCTTAAAACACTATTTTCAATATGCTTGTGGCTAATTAGCTTTTAAGTACATTGTTAATATCTACCTTTCACTTTTAAAATGTTATGTAACGTTTTAAATTTGTAATTGAAATGTGCATTTGAAATTTGTGAAAAATGACCTGAGCTTGTAAATATATGAGAAAATTGGCATTATGTAGATGTTCTTTATTATTATTATTATTATTATTATTATTATTATTATTATTATTATTATTATTATTATTATTATTATTGCCGTTGTTGTTATTGTTATTATGTTGTTGTTGTTATTACTAATATTGTTTTTGTCCTTGGTGCTGTAAGTTTCCTAAAATTTGGGTATTTGTGGTTTCTAGTAATTTTCAATTAAGAAATTGCTGCAAAAATATAATTGTATTGTACTGTCTTCCTTATGAAGCTACTTACTATTTTAAGTATGATTTTGGCTGCAATTTAATTTCATTCAATTACTTTTGATGTAGGAATCCATGCCAGGGGCAAGTGAACAGGCACATGAATGCAATGGCTATATACAGGAAAGATTTTTAGCAGTCCCAGGTCATGGGGATAAAGTCAACGATGTTTTTGTGTGTGGAAATGCCAAGACTTGCGCAGAACACATTATCTTTTTTGGTGGAGATGTTCAGGTATCTTGTCCACTAAGGTTGTCACACTTCAAGATTAAGATAATATAATGCATGGATAACTCTTGATTTCATGGTTGTTGTCTAGGATGTTGATATTCCTCAAAGTGTGAAGGGTTAGGCTGCAAAATGCAACATATCCATTTTTATCATGAGAAGAATACATTTTAAAAATTGTGTTGTCTCAGTGAATTTTTATAAAACCTTGCATTATAAATTGTGATTATTGTGTTAAAGGTAAATGCCAGTAAATGGAAGGAATTTCATAGTTTGTCACTAAATTAATAAAAATAAATAAATTAATAAAGCCTTTATTATCCTTAGGGCACTTTGTCTAATGGTTTTTCTCGAGGAAAACCCTCAGCCACAGAGCAGTGCCACCAGGGCAATAGGGGTCAATTATATTGCCCCAGGTTAATACTAGATGTCAAAGTGGAGCTCGAACATGGGACCTCCTGGTTACTGTGCAATGCCACTATCCACTCGGCTATCTAGGCCCCAGTACTCTTTTTACACCTGGGCAGGTGAGGAAATGTGTGTAAAGAGACTATCCCAGGGGACAATATCGGACCTAGTGCCAGCGAGAATCAAACTCACAATCTTTTGACTGAAAGACGACCTCGCTAACCAATCGACCACGACGCCATGATGATTTGATATCTATTCTAGGGAGACGTGCGATGATGGCGGGTTGATTTAAGTTTTGAAAATGGCATTTATCCCATTTTCCAGCCAAAACCATTCATATATCCTTAGAGGAAAACTTCCCTACAATATCACTTTTGGTATGAAGACTACAGTGGAAAGCTCAGAATCTGAAGTCATATAATTTGAATTTAATTTAATTTGAAGTTTGCTAAGAGTGGAGCTTTTTTCCCCCCTATTTGTCTTTGTTGCATTCAGACTGATAAAGTAATTCTCTTAACCCTAATTCTCATGCTTCTGTTTTTAATTTGACAGGATTATCCTGAAACAATGTCAAGTCACCAAGAAAATCACAAATACATTGATTGGAATCTAGAGGCAACTTCTTTGAAACTTTTGAACAAATTTCCCAAGTCCCTTGTGATTAATGTCAAGCCATCTGAAATGCACTTGATGACTTTCTCAAAATATAACAACTTTGTTCAGTTTTCAGACAATGGACCTATTCATTCCGAAGATTGTGGAGGGTTGATACATTTTCTTGATCTTTACATGTCTGTATTGAAAGAGATAAATAAGAAGTATGGATTCAGTGAGACCGTTCAACCACTGAGGCTTATTGGCTTTAGTAAAGGTTGCGTTGTTTTAAACCAATTTGTGTTTGAGCTGCACTTAACAAGTAATAATGAGGTGCTTAAAAAATTTGTTAATCAATTTAAATCAATCCATTGGCTTGATGGGGGTCATTGTGGAGGGCCAGGAGACACTTATGTTACTCAGGATGATGATCTCATGAAACTTGCTGCTTTGCCATGTGAAATCTATATACATGTGACTCCTTACCAAATCAAGGATCCTATGCGTTTTTGGCTTGGCAAAGAAGAGGCAAAGTTTTACAGTAAGTTAAAGAAATTTAAAGCTAAGGGAAGCCTACATCACACAGTTCACTTTGAATCCCAGCTTCCTTCCATTGAAAACCACTTTCGTGTCCTAGATGAGTTTTGGTAGCATGCTCAATATACTTTAAGTAATACAGGCCCTCATTTATAATTCATGATTTTCAATTAAATTATCTCAGTACTCCAAAACTGTCACTTTAATGCGTTTTGTTTCTTTATATCCGATATCTTTTCTTTCATAGTTTTGAGAGAGCATATAGCTCTTAGCTTAATTGATCTGTTGACCTCCAGGACAGTAATGTTTTTCATACTCAATGGGTAAACATCATGCATATTTTAAATTTACTCAGTTTTGAATACTTTGCACATGATATGTTAAAAATAATTATTTACTTATATTTTAACATGTCTTTTCTTCTGCGTAAGTGAAATATGAGGGTGACACTCAGTCTAACTCAAAGTGATATCAGATATGATGACTATGTCTCAAGGGAATTAAAATATCACAATTTTTAGAAACCAAAATACTACTAATGTAAATATTTTTCAAGAATGTCTACTGAGATGAAAAGAAAATAGTGAGTCACTGCAAACAGATTCATGACAAAACATCGAAGAACTGCCTAAAACATGTACAAATGGCACCTTAAGGACTCTCCAACATACTCAAGGTGCATTAAATATTCAGATACAACCGATCATAAGGCCTTGCGTTGTCCAGTAACAAAATTAGAGGGAGGATATGACTCATGAGACGATAAAAGCTGGCGACGAATGATTTACATCCTTGTTCAACTGTTTTGGCTTGGAGGTGTAGCCAAGCAAAATTACTACTACTACTACTACTACTACTACTACTACTACTACTACTACTACTTCTACTGAGAGAAACAAATTTGTGTATTTTATATCTCTGTCAAAGTGGAAATTCACAGACTGAAAATCAGTTTCAGAAATGCTTCCTGCTTGCAATTTCATGAGATATCATTTTTCTGTCTTATCACAAGTTGATTCTACTATTAGATAAATTAACCTGTTTCTGTCGACCATCGTTTATTTTGTTGGAGGTTCAGAGGCTGTCAAAGCGGTTTGTTTCTTATTTATTTTGAATATAATTTTATTTTTATTTTTTTTTGGGGGGGGGGGGGGGGGCATGAGGTTTTTCAATGAATTTCTCACCCATTCTAGCAAACTACTACTGTCAATGGTTAGACTTAGATTAGATTTTTGTAATAGTCACAAATTACATTCCTTGAATAAGGCTTCCAAAACATGTTCCCTATGCATTTTAGCTGTGGATGTTCAGGAGACCATGAGGGCATCTGGGTGTTTCTTTGTATATTAAGAAAATGTAACATATAGATTTCATTGTACATTATTGAAGAAGATGAAAAGCTAGATCCAACACCACTCCCTACTCACTCAGTGTAATATGAAAAATAATTTGATGTTTGATAACATTCTCGTCTTAAATGATTACATCAGTTATAAGGATAGCTCCAGTACAGCCAAGGAGTTCAATTAGCATTAATGGTAATTATGATATTATAAATCTAGCTTTAACACCTGTTAATGAGCAAATTTTCTTTTATAAACAAATATCATTGCAATTGAATATGTTATATCACTTATCACATTGTGTCTGGTTTTGCATTAATCTTGAGATATTATTCAGGGATAATTTTTGTTCATCTTCATTTTTTATGCACTTTAGAATTAGAACAGTTGTTTTTTTCTTTATTCCTACCTCATGCTATAAATTTAGAAAAGAATGGATTAAATGATAGTTTTGCACATGAGTAAATTATTCCTCATACTTGTATAAATGTGATATGAATACCATCTTCCAATGGAAAGCAAAAATTGTCATGCTTAGATGTGATTTCACCTCAGTATGATATGTTAATTTCTATGAAACCTGAAATAAAATCAGAAAATTAACTAATAAAGTTAGTCAACTTTATCAAATCTTTGTTTTGATTTAGAACTTATAATTGTTGTACCACTATCTAAATAAATATATCATAGCACTAACATCCATTTAGTATGCTCCATGCATTTTGCACGGGATCAAGTCCTTGATAAACTTAAAGAAAAGAGTTGTGATCGTACTCATATGGAAGGCACTTAGCAAACTGAAAAATCTGACTCTGTTCAAAGCCAGATAGGCTTTCTTGCTTTTGCACTGATATTTAGAAATATAGATATGTGTACCATAATTCTTTTGTAAAGAGCCTTTCTAAACTCAACATTATGCTCAAGCTGGAAAGTGAACCTGACTGGGACCATTTGCTCTGCAAACTAATTACAGTTGGCATCGGTTATTCCCATTTCAGTTAATCACAATTTCCGCTTAGTCGCGACTTTTCTCAAGAGAGAATTTATTTATAAACAGTAGTTTTCACAAGAGTGCCCTCCAGTTGAATGCCCTTTTTGCCTAAGTGCCCTCTTTTCCACGGAAACAGAATATTTTCAATCAAATTTACCACTCTTGAGTGCCCACCTCCTAAAATTTTTTTTTGCCATAGTGCCTACTATTGCCAGACTTGTCAATTTAAAAAGATAATTAATGTCAACCAATGCTTGATAAATAAACACTGATCACTTTCTAAGGCTAGCGAATGTGCAAAATTGCTTAATTATGTGGTTAATCTCACCCCTTTGTTACTATAGCAAGGTGAGAAATTCCCATGTGCCCACACACTGATCATGCGTTGGTTCAAAAATGATGAACATGTATAACTTTAACAATCAGCCAATCAATGTGTCGGAGTAGCCAAGGAAGCGAGGCAATGATCTTGTCTTCAGCAGGCATGTTCAATGACCCAAGCTGATTCAGAAGTGTCAAGCATGTCCTAGTCTACCCACGTACATAATAATAAAACAATGCAATCAAATGTCACCAGCCGCGACAAGATGATCTTTTTCTGGCAGTAGACCAGGGAGATTTGATACTTTAAAAAAAATTAAGGCTGCATGTGTTAAAATGTAAGAAGGATTTCAAAATTAGTGAAGTCATTTAAGGTTAAAGGCTATGTCGTATGAGGTGTTTGATTTTGAAATCATCTAGCATACATTTGTGAATAATAATATGCCTTCAATTTTTATGAGAAGTAGTGACCATAAAAAATCAAAGAGTCTCGAAATAATTTCTAAGCCAGTTTTTACGCTATAAATAAAGGAATCTAGAAATCATAGAAGAGGTTGACAATTTTATTGGAAAACCCAAAACATTACATATGACTAAGGTGCGACTGATCATGATTTAAATCTACCCTCTCACTCTCTATCTCTCTCTTGCTTTCTCTCTTTCTCTCTCTGTCTCACTCTCTCTCTCTCTCTAACTCTCTCTCTTTTGTTATGCATTGCTTTGTATGAGCTCCCTGTGTGGGTCCCAGGGTCCTCAACTGTGAGGAAAGAATATGCCCAATGCCGGTACTTCCCATGTCGTAAGAGGCAACTAAGGGTTGCTTGGAAGCTTCTTCTCCCATCTGTATTGTCTTCTGTCTGTCAAGATCTTTTGTCCCTCAGAGGAGGAGGAGGTTTCGCTGCGGAGGGACGGAGACATACCTGGTGGCCATCCCCCATTTTTGTACATTGCTATATTAAAAAACTATAAGGGTACTTGCTATCTAGAAGAACCGAGAACTTTAGTACACAAAGGGCATTGGGAAAATCCTGAGTGGTCTTGGGATGCATGTTTTGGGGCTTGATGGCCTTTGTTATTAAGGTTGTTTGTTTTTGAGAGATGAGTTGTTTTTTTTCTCCAAATCATCTCTATATTTAATTATCTTTATCATAATATGAATTGTACTTATTATTTGAAGTGCTTCTTTCCTCATTGGCAACTTTTTTCCCTTTTCTAAAATCTATTTTTTCTACCTCCGTTTTCATCTTTTCTCCACCCTATCGTCTTACTTTTTCGATGGGCTCTGAGAAGACTTGAGTGGATTATAGAGCCCTTAGACTTCAAATAACTAACTTTGTATGAGTGCAGTGAAAAAAAAAAGTTCATGTGATAAGCATGGATGAATGTTGCAACAGGCATACCCAGTCAGCAAAGAGCGAAATTACCCTAAATTGTCTGGCCAATGGCAAAATCCAGTTATTCGCAACAATTTACACTATTCTGAGGTGTTGTGAATGACTCTAATTGTCAATCATTAGTATACAATGTTTCTTCCTACAAGACATTTGTTAGAATCAACTCCTTGAAAGCTTAATAGGGCAAGGCTCAAAGATGCTCAGTGGTATGCTGCACACTAAAGCAATTTGAATAAGGAAGTTGTTAGGCACGCATTTTTTCCATGTCTCATAACATGAACCCAGTTAGGGTAGCAAAAGATCTTGTCCATATGACAGCAGGAAAGGGATGATAATCAGTTGCCCTGCTGTATGCTTCTCAGGGATTTGAGAAATTTTTTGAAATAACCCGTAGGAGGAGGGGTCTGTGCATCTGAATTGAGCAGTACTACGGACTATAAACCCATCCTCATATTTTGTTGAAATATATTTTTCACTCCAAAACATAGACTGAAAAAATTTGAGAAAAAAACATTTTGAGTTCATCACATTCAATACTTTATTATAACAATGATTGCAAATTGATTTGTATCAGTTCAACAAGGGTGATTTCAACATGGTTTCAAGACATAATTTTGGGCGGAATGCATCACATAGTTTCATATTGCCATTACGTGCTAGTCTGGCTTGAGTGAACATTTTTGAGATCTAGAACAAAAATAAGGAAAAATGAAGAAAAGTGAAGAAAGAGCCAAAGTCAAAGACTATTTAAATCTACACACTACAAGTATTTATATACATAATAATAATTACGGTAAATTGCTCATGTCTTGCTGCAGTTGACATAATATATTTTTTGTGAAACAATGATGGGTAGGTCTACTAATATCTTTAAAAAAGTAGTGGCATGAAGTAAACAAAAATTGACTATATTTATTATCGTTATTTTTATTTTTGTTAATATTATTATTATTATACATGTAATTATTATTATTATATGAGTAGTAGCCGATCAAGTGAAAAACGGGTTCTAAAATATTGCCTATGTTTTTCTAGTGTGAAATGGAGCATGTGATGAAAATTAATTAGTCACAAATGTTCTTTAAGGTACCATTAGATTAATAAAAAACTTGTATTTAAAGGGCTTTATCACTCAGTGAGTCGAAAATACAAAGATATAAAAGGCAGTGCACAAAAGAAAATTACAGCAAATTTTGGATAATGACATGTGCTTAACGTTAATATGTTTGTATGGTATTAATATTAATTAAAGTAGAAAATAAAATAGAATTTAAGATTTCATGGAATAAAAACTTACTGCATGCTTTGGAAATGCAGCCACATTCTTGTATAATTTCTACAATTTCATGATCCTTGAAACAAAGAAATGAGAAATTATTAGAGAACGAACATAGCCATAAATGAAATAACTGATATAAAATAGAACGCGAAGAGAGTTATCATTTAAACTCTTATTACACAAGTTTCAAAACCATGAAATTATGGAGTAACCTCTCCTACCTAGGAAACCAGACTTTTCTAATACTTTCATAACATTTCAGTGCAAACAACTTGTCCAAGTAATATGATGTTCAAGTGTAGTCATATTGTACGTTAAATCAGGTTGATATAGTAAAATTATTATTGAGTGTATAAAATACCGTTATTCTGAATATTTAGCTTTGAGTTTCTTAAAGAAACTTACCTGACCACAGTCGGGAGTCTTAACTGGAGGACACACTGATGGGCATTCTGTAGGTGAAAGGCCAAACATCATATATGTTTATGTTTGCAATGTGAATTATAAGGATAAGAGGGAGGAGAAAAAAACAAACAAACAAAAAAACAGATAGAAAATAAAAATTGCCCTACAAAATGTAATAACTACAATAAATTTTTTTTAAAAAACTATTAGAAGTAATACAAATTTTAAATGGAAATTAATAATTTGTAATAATAATTTCTATTTATGAAATAAAAACAAAATGCATTTCTTTAATAATATAAAAATACCAGTATCTCTATAAAATGGAACCCATTAAGTCTATTATGTAAGAAGACATTTCTGTATATATAACACTGAATAATCATCTTGTCTTTAAATATTTTTAAAAAATTACTAAATTTACTCACCACATTTGTAAATAGGACAGCATGGATTTGATGAGGCAACTTCTTTATTTACCATTGGGGAAGAACACTGCTTTGGTTGCGCAGGACAACTTCTTTTGTCACAGACTAAATATTCTTGACAGCAACCATCTTGAGTACGCTGAAGAGTGACTGTCTGACCTTCATGAAGTAGTGGTTGCTTCAATGAACGACACATAACCTTGGGACACCAAGCTGGTTGAAAAGTGTTTCAAAGATTAATATTTTCCGTAGCCTTTCATTCTATCGTGTGTATGTGTGTCTGTCGTTTAAAGTCATTGTATGTGTGAAATATATCTCTGTACAGCGCTTTGAGACTTCGGTGTATAGCGCTTGTTAAGTCAACTTATTATTATTATTATTATTATTATTATTATTATTATTATTATTATTATTTTTATTATTATCCAAATTTGGAACGTAGCAAAGACATATGAGTTCAAACATTCTAATAATTCCATACAAGATGCTCTTCAATTTAATTAAATGGAGGTAAAATAAAGAATTGATGAGAAATTACATGAAAAAATTTAACACATAGATCTAACTGTCATGCCGTATATTTAAAAAATATAACATGTAGATCTGGGTGTTATATTGTACATTTTAAAAAATGTAACATTTAGATCTGAGTGTTGTATGTTTAAAAATTGTAACATGTAGATCTGGGTGTCACGTTGTACATTTAAAAATGTAACATGTAGATCTAAGTCTTATGAAGCCCTTTTTCCCAAGATCCAAATATACTTAATTAAACAGATGCAGATGTGACGATTTTATGAAAGAGTTACAACTCCCTTTATTGTAAAAATACATTGAGAGAACATACCTGATGGCTCAAGCATTTTATTACTAGTATTTGGATTAAACAATCCCAAATCTGTCAAAAATTCCTTATGAGTTGGAGGCAAAAATTCAGGAACAACATCTATGAAAGGAAGAGACAAAATCAAGAATTAATGCAGATTTTAAAAAGCATTCTTTTGGTAAGAGTAAATTGGTATAGAAAAAGTCAGGTAAAATCATGATCATAAGAAAGGCATAATAAACTATAAAATAACTGTTTTAGATTTTCCTTCACGATTACAACATAGTCTATAGATATTAAGATAAAACTTTTTAGATTGATAATTCATCTTTAAAACTTGCAAAGGTACCAAATATTAACATTCGTTTAATTTTTGGAGATATTAGACGAAACTAAAGCAAGAGCTCGAATAATGGATGCTAACAGCAAAGAATTAATATAAATTTTACTTACTGCAATTATGCTCATCATCAACACAGTCTATTACTCCATCACATCTCTTGTGAACAGGAATACAGAGTCCTGTGCTGCATTGGAATTCTCCTCCTAAGCAGTTTTCACATTCACAAGCACAAGTGTCTTTGTTCAGAATTGGACTTCCCTATAAATGAGGTAGGCCCAGAACAGAATTGTCAATTAGACAGATAATTTGAAGTTTCAGGGCTGCTCAATTACAACAGTAAGGTTTGAAAGATTCTCCCATCCCCCAATTTTATAACTGACCCAAAAACCGGTTTATTAAATACTGGTACATATTACTTTCTTATTATATTTTAACCAAAGGTTATGTGATATAAAATCAATTTATTTACATCATTCTTTAAAACGTTCAACTTTCTACGTCATGCATAACATTACTCTCATAATCATAATTAACAAATCAAATAAGCCAATCTTATTATTATCAATGTTCTCAATAGTCAATTAAATACTTCTCAAGGATTGGGAATGAAAGATGACCTGGTCATTAATTTGAATGTAAAAACAGTTGAATGCATTAATCTATATAAAGACTTACAGCTTTGCAAGCGGGACAGGATTTTGACATGCAAATGACCTCTCCACCAATACACTGACATGTTTCACAATTTTCGTTTCTTGATACAACTCCAGGCTGTAAAGGAAAGGCACGATCAGAATTTTAAATACAGTGAATTTTTTATGGCATAAAATTTGTTAATTTCTTAATCAAGAACATAGATGTGGTCAATATAAAGAACAATATTGAGATTCAGGTTAGAATCAGAGATAAAATAATCTACATAAAATGTCTGTGATAAGCAAATACTGAAAAAAGCATTGAGCAGATTCTACTTATCATTTAAACCAAATTCTATAGTGCCATAAATCCCTATTTTACATGGAAAATTAAAACATAACAAGACCATTATGGTAGAGGCAAATTTCTCCATTTGTGAGAGATACATACCCGAACGACATTGTTGCCAATTGCACAGGGGCATTCATTCTTACGGACACATTGTGTGCCATTGCAATAGAGGCCATCACCACATCGATTTGGACAATGGGTAGTATCAAGTCCTGGGAAACACACTGGTAGTGTTTTACCCTTCTTTACTTGATAAGATTGAACATATGTTGATGAGGCTGAAGAATGAGAGAATAAAGAATTAATTAAATAATTGTTAAATAAATAATTTGGTCCATTTTATTGCAGTCTATTATATCAATAAATATTATTGTTTAGACATGGAAAGAAATTTGTTTCTAAATATATAAATTGCAGAATAGTTTCCATAGTTTTTTCTTTTCCTGATTTGGTATATCACCTACTTTTGTGGTTACGTATGTATTGCATTATTTTTTGCATTGTTATTAATTGTTTATTTAGTTGACCTTATTTTGCTATTTGAAAGTTTATTTTGTTGTCTGTTTGTTACTTTTTTGTTCTTTCCTGTTGTTGCTTTTTGTTTGTTTTTTAATCACTTTTTTCATTAAAATGATTGTATGTATATTTTCAATGTGTATAATTCTATATTTTCATATATCTTTACCATCACATACCACATTTAGAGGATTGTTTTTTACACCCAAGACGAGTCTCATAGTTGTAACACAGAGGCTCTTTGTTTTCAGATGCCAAGCATCTCAATCCGGTCCACAGGTTGCATTCTACTTTCTGGTGCACTTTCCTTGAAGATGTGTGATCAGGGGTGGCTGTTCGGCACTCAATGGCAATGGGATCTTTACAAGAGGATGCTTCAATAATATCAGTGATAGCCTCAATGTCATTTGTGTTGGTTAAACCTGGATGATTGAGATCCATCCAGCTTGTCCAAGAGATGCATGGATCTAGATATACAGAATAAGAAATGTATAAAACTTACTTCATAATCAATTGAAATTTTGATTTTTTATTAAAATCAAGAGTAGTTATTGATTAATCATCAGAAAAATCTTGATTTAAGTGATGTTGTTGAGGACAAATGTATCTGATACATTTACACAAAACTCCATTTCAAAGGATGAAACATAGAATGAAGAAAATAAATTTTAAAAACATCCAATATTTTTCAGGAGAGTGGGAACCACTATTTGCATTTTTAAAAACATTTATAGATGCATTTTTATATTTTGTCTCACCCTCGGCAGATTGGTCCCGAGCCTCAGTGGATGTTGCAGACTGAAGATTATCTCTTACATCTGGAAAAATATTTTGAATATTCTCAAAAATTGCAAGAGAAATATATTACAAAAACAAGGTATTCAAGTAAATTAATAGTTAATAGATCAGTCAGATTTACTTTTACAATAACTAGCTGCTCAGAGGCAATGTTAATTTTGAAGAGTAGATATAGTTTGATTACATGTCCGTCAGTGGTGTTAAATGAATTTTTAATTTAAACCTTTGTTTACAATAACATTAACAATAATAGCAATACTACTACTACTACTACTACTACTACTACTACTACTACTACTACTACTACTACTACTACTACTACTACTACTAATAATAATAATAATAATAATGATGATGATGATGATGATGATGATGATGATAATATTAATATTAATAATAATAATAATAATAATACAATAATAGTTATATAAAAATTACCAAGATATTGTTGAAAGCATCCATGTAATTCAAATCTTAAGGCAATTCGACCATGCCAAGATAGAGGATTGATCCTAATAAAACGAGTGTGTACTGGATGAACAAAGAAGCTTGTTACAGGTATATTGGCATTGGTATTTCCTGTCAAAACCTGAAGGGAATAGATAACATAACATAAATTATACATTATTTCAGATTTAAACTTTTAAAACAAAACCAAATAGAAAATTAGTTTGACTGCTTAACTGCTACATTCAAATGAAAGATTTATGTAACTTGATTATGAAAACGTTATATTATTTTAACTTGAAAAAAAGAAGTCATCAATAGAAATGATGTTTGTAGTCTCTATTTTATTTCAAAATTTACCAAATAAATAATAATAAAAATTGACCTACTAAATCAATCATTCAGTTTGAATTTACTTTACAATACAAAACTAATGGAAAATAGAAATTCAAACAGTCAAGTTTTAAGACACAGAAGATTGAAGAGTAGTTTACCTTATATTCATTTGACTTTTCGCTGTAAACATTCCAGTTAAGGCCATCATTACTGAATAACACTTTGTATGATGATACAAATGAAGAAGCATCAGGTCGACCTTGAATGGTCACACCAGTCAAGTACACAAGTGAGTGGAAATCAACCTGGCAAGAGAAGAGGTCAAGGTAAATAGTTATAACATGATGTAATTTGCTCAACTTTCAATTAGCCACTATGTTGAATTCTTAGGAAATATGGATTTTTTGACCATTATCTAACATTTGCAGTGGGCTGAGCACAATCACAACAAAGACAAAAAAATATTGAAAAAAAAAGAAAAAAAAAAAGTTAAAACAAATTTATTGATAATAAACAGCGACATGGTGAATTGGGCTCATTTTACAAGAAAAAGAAAACCACTAGTTATTCTATATTCATATTTCTCTAATGAGATGAAGCTCTTCATAAAGTCATTCTTAAAATGGTGGGTTAGTAATTTAGAACATTGAAAAATACATATCAAACTGGCCCGTAAAACAATAGCCAAGTTTGAATCATGAAATCATGTTTTACCTGGATGTATTGATCTGAGTCATCTCTTGCCGTAAGCCAACTTCCTCTAGTGTAAAGCCTAGCTCTGTGAGGAGCATGCTGGTCATCCCAAGATGATGATGCTGTGATCATTTCAGAAACAATCCTGCCATCTGTCATTCCCATTTCTGTCCTACATTCAGCTGTATATGAAATATCTAAATGTCATCTAAAGTCACCACAACAGAGCGTGTAAATTTACAAAGAGTCTAATTAATAACATGCTTATAGCAATAAGCATATCAATAAAATTTCATCCTTTACTTTTAAATATCTATAAGAATTAAAAATAATTATACGTTTGCCAATCAAAATACAATTGTCGAAAAGGGAAGAAAGAAAAATCTCAAAAAAGGTTTTCATTTTTGTCATCGTTTGAAAAGCATAATCATCTTTCATTTTACAATTATATTTTAATAACTTATAAAATACACATTCAAAATAATCTTCAGCCTGATAATAACATCTTGCAAATCATTCAGCCAAAATTTTGAGAGCCTTAGTGGCCTCTCTGTGTATTGAATTAAGGTTAAGTTGTCCATGTTTCTATTGGTACATAGTTTTAATGAACATATTATAAAATAAAAAATAAAACTTTATTGAAGGTTTGGTCTTATTCAAAAGAATTATACTTAAGCATGGTAAATGGAACTTGATGATAAAAATGCAGTTAAATGGACTTTTACCTGGAATGTGAGATGGTACCATTTCCTGTATCTTCATTTGTCTCTTTGTTGAGAGCAATGAAAGAACACTATTTACACTTCGGCGCTTCCTTGTGCCTTGATAAAAATTAATATATTTAAAAATCAATTATTATTACATATACTTTCTAATTTACTTCAAACTTGAATACATTTGTAAATGTGCTCTTTCCTTAAGTATTATACATGTATTAATTTTACATTTTCTTCAAAATTCAAAATTGTTTGTATCTCTAAAGAATTAAATATTCAGTTATATCATATTAAAGAAGACAAACATGAAATTAGAAACACAAACAATACAGATTTTAAAAATAAGTATGCAATCCATGCATGAACTGCTGATTTCTTTTTCTATGTTATTCTATATGTCAGGTTTAACTCACTTGTACAAGAGCACATGTATCTGATCTTGTAATCATGGCAAGGCAGGCCTATGATTGGATCTGGTGAACAGTCTAAACCATCTTCCACAGTACAGGTAGCTTCTACTAGACTGGAAAAGTCATCCAAGGATTGAGCATCCACACATTCTATCTGAGTTAACTTTCCTCCAGGACAGAAGGAAGCCATTTCTGTAGAGGACATCTGTTCATGATCTTCAAGGTCTATATCAGGTGAGTCTTTGTTGATCCAAGCAGACCAACCAGCTTGGCAAATGTCTGCTGCATTTGCAGTAGGTATATCTGTTGTAGCAGCAGACATTTTAGAACTCGAGACCATTGTAACAGCACTTGGAGGTGTTGTTGGTGCCTTGTATGCTCCTATATTGTATCATTTAAAGAAAGAGAATATCATTACAAAATGAATCAAAAGCGATGTGTTAATAATCTGGTAATGGAATTAGAATAATATCAATCTGATTTGACTCTTGAAGCCAATAATACCTCCATTGATTTACAAGCATTGAAGAATCTTTAACTTAAATATTAGCTTGGTAACATTTTTCTTATAAGCCTATTATCATGTATACTGACAAGCTTTTTAATAAAGATTTTGACCAAAAAATATGTCTACAATCAGCCTTGTTATTTAACAAATTAGAGAAGGAATGAGGATGAGGATTACAATATTTACAACATACTAACCTGAGCAAGTACACTTATATCTGATCTTGTAATCATGGCAAGGCAGGCCTATGATTGGGTCTGGTGAACAGTCTAAACCATCTTCCACAGAACAGGTAGCTTCTACTAGACTGGAAAAGTCATCCAAGGATTGAGCATCCACACATTCTATCTCTGTTATCTTTCCTCCAGGACAAAAGGTAGCCATTTCTGTAGAGGACATCTGTTCATGGTCTTCTAAGTCTATATCAGGTGAGTCTTTGTTGATCCAAGCAGACCAGCCAGGCTGGCAAACATCTGCTGCATTTGCAGGTGGCAAATCTGTTTTATTCATAAGAGGAATTGCTGATAGTGAATATTCATTTCAAAATTATTATAATAGAAATTATTTACATTTCACAGGTTTTTCAGCTGATGAATAATATAATAAAGGGAGAGAGAGTAATAAGCTAAAATAAACTACCCCGTTGCTGAAAGTTGGGTAATTGGGAGTAAATGTCTATATTCCTAGATGTACCTTGTTGTTCGTTGCCAGTTATTTTCATGCAACGTTTGCTTTCATTTAGAACAATCTACCAAGATCATAAGATTGAGTATGGGCCACTAATGGTCTACTGACTGAGTTACAGATGAAAATATGTACAATCTGAAAATCTCCATTGTTGGCCTCTTTGTTCAACTAGATTCTTTGATTCATGATAAACTTTCCCTTTCCCTAAATATATGTTTTATGAAGCCTAGAAATACTTTCCATCCATTTTATAAATTCACTTCTTTTGGTAGACATGAAGACAAACTCTAGTAACTGATAAAAGTCTACTCCCTCCATCCAAAAAAACTGTCTGAACAGCTAATTTGGGAACAAAGTAAAACAATATATAGATTTTTTGCTACTATTATCCAAACGCTCTCACCCACCATTCTAACATACAGTAATCCAAACACTATTCTGACTTATAGCTTTTCAAACCCATCCGATGACTTTAACACAACAGCAGACTCCTCAAGATTAAACAAACATTACATTGAGTCTGGCCCAATTGTCAGCCACAAAGTCAAATCAGACAATAGACATAATATTTGGGTGGGCAAACAATCCTAAGCTATAGGTCACGCACAAGACACAGATCCACGATCAGCCCTTATCGTGCTCGCCAAGTGGTTGATTATGTCAGAGTGACACTTCATTGCATCTGGGTCAATTAAACATCACATTGCCACCCAGATGACAGATACATTTGAGTGAAAAACCTTTCTCCCTACCCCACCCCCAACTAATCTTCTTTATCACTTCCTACTGGGTCTGACCAGTGATAAATAAAAAGGTGCACAAAGCAATAAGATTTCTGAAGAAGATGGCAACACATACTTTGACTTTGATCAATAATACTATTATCTGGTTGATTCTGTATTCTGGATAAATAGTCAAGAATGAATATATCCGGATTAGAGAGATGTGACAGTACTTTTTTCTCTTATAAAAGTTTCATGGTAGTGAAAGTGAAAGAATTAAGGATAATATTTCAAAGCAGTTTTAGTTGTGGTACCTGTACTGGATGCTTTTGGAACTGGATTTGCAGTTGTTGTATCAGGTAGAGAAGTGGTAAAACCAGGAGATGAACCGCAGGCAATGCCTTTTGGCTCACACAGGAATCGTACTTCATAATCATTACACTGGCCACTTGGCTGATCAAAGTTGAAGCACGTAAGGCCACTGAACTCAAGACCACAGAGTACATTCATCTGAAATGTGATGATTAAGGTTAAAAATTTCAATTATTTGAAATAAAATAATGAATATAATAGTAATTTATTTGGTTTGAAAGCTATCTATCAATTCTCTCTCCTCAGGATGTTTAAATCATCCTTTAATCTGTGGAAACTTACTGTCGTTGGTGTTATTTCAAAATTATTGTAAAACTTACTTGTCCTGAAGCCACAGCAGATTTCTTAGAAGCAACATCCCTGCACTCAACTGAAGTGATATCAGATGTGGGACAGAAAGAGAACTGCTTTCGCAATTCGGTTAAGCTCTCTTCCTCTCCCATTGCCCCTGGTGTGCTTCCACTCATCCAGTTGGTCCAGCCACAAGATGCTACATCTAAAAAGGAAGGAAAAGAAAAAATATATTGGTAACTTGGAAATCTTAACCAGTTATCTTTTTCCTTTGTCCATATCTATATATAGATTTTCCTTTCTTTTACTTTCTTTTTTTTAAAAATTTAATCACCTGTCTCATTAAGATAATGTTTAAAATAGTTGATATGTCCAAAAACATCCTTCTTCAACTCAATAGAACAACATTTATAACAATCAAAATGAATAATATAACTTACTGGAATAGACTGTACTTTTCACAGGGCCAGAAGTGGTACTGGATTTTGGAACAGCAGGAGCTCCTGGTAAAAAAATCAAATTTGAGTATTGAGACTTTTGTTTGCATTGCTACTTGATGAGACATTTAGAATATATTCATTTTCCTATGATGCAATTCCTTGATAACCTCTTAATATTATTCCATGCAATGACATTATCAGTCTTGAATCCTCATTCATGGATTTATGCACTTTGTGAGATAAAAAGAAAATCAATTGAAAAATTTGTATCATATGAACTGAGAGCTGCCCTGTTTTCTCTCCTCAGCGCTGAATAAATTTCATTATCCATTGTTCTTCATTTTAAATTGTTTTTTCCTTCTCTTTTCCTTCAACAGATTTTCTATAGACTAACAGAAAAATTCAAACTTAAAGAAGGTAAAGAAATGCTTTGGGATGTAAGATAATAAGCATTTCTCAAACACTTGTTTATATAAATCCTCTATTATGAATAACAAATATCTAAAGACCAACCTGGACAGGTGCACATGTATCTGATCTTGTAATCATGGCAAGGCAGGCCTATGATTGGGTCTGGTGAACAGTCTAAACCATCTTCCACAGTACAGGTAGCTTCTACTAGACTGGAAAAGTCATCCAAGGATTGAGCATCCACACATTCTATCTGAGTTAACTTTCCTCCAGGACAGAAGGAAGCCATTTCTGTAGAGGACATCTGTTCATGATCTTCAAGGTCTATATCAGGTGAGTCTTTGTTGATCCAAGCAGACCAACCAGCTTGGCAAATGTCTGCTGCATTTGCAGTAGGTATATCTGTTGTAGCAGCAGACATTTTAGAACTCGAGACCATTGTAACAGCACTTGGAGGTGTTGTTGGTGCCTTGTATGCTCCTATATTGTATCATTTAAAGAAAGAGAATATCATTACAAAATGAATCAAAAGCGATGTGTTAATAATCTGGTAATGGAATTAGAATAATATCAATCTGATTTGACTCTTGAAGCCAATAATACCTCCATTGATTTACAAGCATTGAAGAATCTTTAACTTAAATATTAGCTTGGTAACATTTTTCTTATAAGCCTATTATCATGTATACTGACAAGCTTTTTAATAAAGATTTTGACCAAAAAATATGTCTACAATCAGCCTTGTTATTTAACAAATTAGAGAAGGAATGAGGATGAGGATTACAATATTTACAACATACTAACCTGAGCAAGTACACTTATATCTGATCTTGTAATCATGGCAAGGCAGGCCTATGATTGGGTCTGGTGAACAGTCTAAACCATCTTCCACAGAACAGGTAGCTTCTACTAGACTGGAAAAGTCATCCAAGGATTGAGCATCCACACATTCTATCTCTGTTATCTTTCCTCCAGGACAAAAGGTAGCCATTTCTGTAGAGGACATCTGTTCATGGTCTTCCAAGTCTATATCAGGTGAGTCTTTGTTGATCCAAGCAGACCAGCCTTCTTTGCAGACGTCAGCTGGAGCAGCTGGAGTGGGTGTTCCATTAGGATTTGGAGATGGCGTCTCTGATAAAGGAGTGCATAAAGAATTTGAATATTGTATGACAATTATTAAATGACCTTTATAAATGTTATACAATCCAGAATCATGTTCACTAATTTCATTCATGATCCCAAAACTCAAAAATATATTGATTTACACATTAGTCTTCTACAAAATAGAAGATAACAATGCCAACTAATTTTCTTATTAATAAAGCTACTTATGCATGGGCCTGATGGCACTTACCATAAACCCTCCTCATATAAGAATCCCAATCCCCCATGATAATCTGGGTTTAATGAAAGGTGCAGAAGCAGCTTAACTTAAAACTTGAACAGTTATGTTAATTTCATTAACTACTTATATCTTTAATTCCTATTAGAGATAGAGCTGAGGCCTTTGTATACAGCTTTGCCTAGGAGGCCATTCTGATGTTATGACAGCTTTGCTTAAAAGGCATTTATGAAGAAGAAGTTTTGTTCAACATTTGTGCAAATTTCAGATTTGAATACAATACTCACCAGAGCAAGGGCAGTATACGCTGATCTCATAGTCATTGCATCTGCCATTGTTGTTATAATCAAAACATTTGAGTCCTTCTTTGACATCGCAAGTAACAGTCTGACCTACATCAGTATAATCCTTCTTCAAATTGTGATCCCGACACATTATCTTCATGGGCTGATCACAGAGACCATATTTCTGTTTAACCCCAGAAGAAAGCAGTTCCATATCACCACCAGAGCCTGCAATCAATATAACATTGAGAAGTCACAATAATAAAATGATAGAAATAATAATAGGGCCTAATAATAATAATAATAATAATAATAATAATAATAATAATAATAATAATTATTATTATTATTAATATTATTATTGTTATTATTATAATAATAATAATAATAATAATAATAATGATGATAATAATGATAATGATAATAATATAATAATA
>JASKDV010227545.1:6029-18482 GCA_032466395.1 Aegires albopunctatus | reverse complement strand
CCCCCCCCCCCCCCCCCGCCCACTTCCTTCCTTCAATAACAGCCATACCTCCATACATCTTTTCAAGTTTTAATTCAGTAAATTTTTCTCCATATCCAATAAACAAACAAACGCACCATCCATCCATCCATTTTCTATCTCCCAACACACAAATCCGTACACACATAAGCACACACATTTCGACATTCCCAATATAATGCATGCCATGATACACAATAATATGCAATAGCGCACATTCATACCAACACACACCCACGCGCGCGCAAACACACACACATCCACTATCTACATGTCCGTCGTATCCCAGTCTATAGAGTACGCACTCAGACCAATGCACTTTTATATTCCCTACCATTACAATGTGTGTTAGCCATGCACATGACACACACACAGACATACATACACACACACACACACACAGACATACATTCAACTTCAAGCCACCCTCCTTCCCATGCTGGTCCAAACCACGCTGTTTGACCAATGGCTATTGAAACACTTCATTATTGTATTATCGTCCCATTACGTCACGCTGGTCAAGATATCCACCTTGGATTGTAAATTGAATCGTTCCAATCCAAGAGATGGATGGACTAGTTGGCTAGACTGGTAGACTGGACATCATGAATTTCCCACCATCATCATCCTCATCATAAAAATGAATTATTGACCACTCACCTAGGCATCCCAATTAAAGGGGGGGGGGTGTCTAGTTGACCATCCATCAACCATTACTGTGTAGTTTGTTGAACCCATCAACCAATGAACGTCCACAATGTTCCCCAATTAACGATTTTAATATGGATTCGTCTGACATGTTTTTCAAATAATATAATATCTCAATAAAAGATTTTATCATTTTTTTGATAAGTTATTTAAGACGATAATAATAGAAGACGAAAAGGGGAATGAAGAGGGGGTGTGCAGGGAAAGGGGGAGGAGGAGGGTATACAAAATATTATTATCCAGATAAAATACTAAAAAATCAATCATTAACTTTAATCGGCATTGTATTTATAGTTGTGGAAAACCAATCTTTAATCTTTCACCAGTCTTCAAAATGGTAATACCACAACATGTCATTTTAATAATCGCCATTTAACCTTGAATCAGCCTCGAGCAACTTTCGAAGGGTCGTTTGGAAACAAACGTTTAATTTAATCCATATGGCAGTCATCGTTAATTAGTCTTTTCCATTATTCAAGAGCCAAAAGCTGTCCACTGTCCATAACAATGGCCTTCGAAGACTGGACCCTTGAGCCATTCAACGTGAGACCAGTCTTCACACACACCATTTCAAACTAAACAAACATTGAGGACGTAACATAAGACAAAATAAAAAGTGTGCTAGATCTTGAACACCCTGAAGCGTGAGAATCGAGTGAGAAAATAGACGGACTTTTCATGACGTTTGAAATTAGTGACTAGCCAATCAAATGGTCCGAAATATTCCACATCCAATGGTCAGTGAACGGTCAAAGGGTGACCGAATTGACCTAGTTTTTTCTTGGGGCTACTTCAGGGAGAATACAAAATTATACGGCAGTGACCCACATTTTAACTAGGTCAGCTGATTGAAGGAAGGCGAACAGTTTGATATACATAATTTTCATGTTGATAAAAATAGAGATAATAATGTACATTAATGAGACTAGATTTCAATTAGAGGAGAGATTGATTATTAACTGGGTTTCGTTGATCTCAGCCTTTCACCGAACTAGGCCTAGATTCTAGATATTGTTGTATTCTTGCTTCATTTATTGTTCCACATCTTCATTTGTTGTTCCACATCTTTGGCCTAATTGTTCTTCGAAACCTTTCTACATCAGCAAATTAATATGAGAAGGATGCGATCGAATTTCCATCCTATCCATCTATCATCATTCTGTCCATCCAACAGTTACTGTCTATTAGAAGACAATGTACCTCATTTTCTTCTTTCTTCAATGACAGAAAATACCTTACTTTTTATGTAAAACACTAAGCCAAATATTGTTTAGGTCTAGAATCTAGATTAAGTTTTACGACAATGTTTTACCCAGAGACAATCCTTGAAATAAAAAAGGACAACTCGAATCTTTGTATGACATCAAAACAAAACCCAAACATCCCATACACATTCACATATGGATCAAAGAAAACAAACGTATCCAATAGCGATAATGATGAAGTTGATGATGATGATGATATATATCACGATAATAGTGATAGAACTAATGATAAAGATAATAATGATGATGAAGTTAATGACAATAGGCCAAATGATCGTTAATTAATTAATTTATTATTGTTTGTATGACCGTGGAAAGGCCAATGATGATATTGATGAAGATGAGGGTGATGAAGATAATCTCTTATCATGTGCAAAAGTGGTAATCGTTAAATTAGGCAAAATTAGTGGACCATCGAGGTCTATTTAGTAGTATTCAAGCTCACATGTAATTAATAAATATTTAAGTACCAAATCAAAAACAATAAATAGAATCTAGAGATTCAGATCTAAATCTAGATCTAGATCTAGATCTAGATCTATTTGCCGGAGATTTCCAGACAGTGGCCTTTGACCTGTGACCCAGACAAGTCTACGATTTGAATGATCACGGAAATAAACATAAAATCACAACAACAAAACATCAAACAAATTAATGTCTCCGTGAGTTGATACAGGGTAATACTCTCTCTCTCTCTCTCTCTCTCTCTCTCTCTCTCTCTCTCTCTCTCTCTCTCTCTCTCTCTCTCTCTCTCTCTCCCGTAAGCCTAGATATATCTAGTTCTAGTTAGCCATGCATGTAGATTCTAGATCTAGTCTATGTGTCAAGAGATCTCATTGAAGCTAAGAGTAAAAGAAAAAAAAAGGGATGTAGACGACCATGGAGCACAAGATAACAGAAATTATTTTTTTTTAAAATCTTTTCATACTTCGTTTTAGCTAATGTGAGTGCATTAGTTTGTGTGTTTGTGTTTGTTCGTTTGTTGGGAGCCCGCACGCGTATGGATGGCATAAGACAACTCGCTCAGCCTCGATCCCTTACAGAGCCTCTGAACGAACGCTTGTGTTTTCATCGGTTTGACCAATCAGCGTTCTTGGCCCCGCCTACCCGCAGTGGAAGAGAGGGCACGCTATAAAGCCTTGTCGAGCACATGGAACGAGTAATTTTAGTATTTGTCGTGAACACCGGTCTCACCGGTAGTAGAGTTGCTGTTTATTTTCAAAGTATTGAACATTATTCACTTATTGGGACTTAACTTTTACAACCAAGAAACTGAGAACTTTGTGATTATTTCTATTGGATATACGTGATTTTATTCCATGAACATTTTATATCTCCAGTAAGTAGATTAATCAAGTGAACTTTTATCTTTTCTGTTCTGTGCACGCGAGTGCTCAAACATCAACAGAATATTTCGGCGAAAAGAAAACATTTTAAAAGCTAACATTATCTTCGAGAGACAATCTCATCTAGAATCTAGAAGAATCAATATCTAGAATTTTGTGATCTACCATCCTTGACTTTTTGCTAAAATTCCAGGCAAAAGCAGTCTATGTGACTGCCAGTGAGTCAGAATGACGAATTTAAATTACGCTTGTTGTTAGTCAACCATTTGCACAGGGTTCTTAGATCCACCCTCTTCTCGCTGCAAGAGTTCAATAATTATTCCACCAGCAACATTTTCCCCCAGTATCCCCCCTCTACACACTATGGATTACTCTAACACAGACCCAATGTTCGGCTCCGCCGTTTTCCAAGAGGTCATGTCGACCCATCCCCGCTCCTTGCATCAATCCCAAAGCATTGGAGTTATGGATTTCGATAGCTACTCACGGCCAACCATGCTGGAACCCAACGATATCGAGATGGGGGTTGACAGTCCTACCTCTGAGTCATACTGTGAGTCAGACGATGCTACTTCCATGCTCGGCTTTCAGGATTCCGTGACGTCACCAGGCATGGAAGAAACGAAAGCATCCCCACAGCCACATCATTTCGATTCGTACTTAGACGACAAATTCAACGCCGATCGCAATTTGGTCCTCGAGAGATGGGGTCCACACGACGTTTTTCCAGCCGACAAATCTTGGACACTTGAACAGAAAGCCGCCAAACTGATCGAACTAAGTCCATGCCATAGGTACACTGTTAATGACTTGTTAAACATAGACTCTTTAGAAAAAGCTGAAGACCGTGTTGACATTCTTATCGAAATCGTGGCGGGCATTAAAGTCAATTTCCGATGGAATTACGTCCGCCCACAGGAACTATTTAAGAGTTACACCGTCGTCACTAACTGTAAAAAAGAAAAAGAAAAGAAAGATGCCGACGGGAACACGATTCCCAAAAGACCAATGAACGCTTTCATGATCTGGTGTCAAAAATGCCGTACCCTGATGGCCCAAATTTGCCCCCAGCTCCACAACGCCATCATCAGCAAAGCTCTCGGTGCCGCCTGGAAAAAATTCTCTCAAGAAGAGCGGGGCGTTTACGAAGATGAGAAAATCAAACTGATGGCGTTTCACCAACACGAATTCCCTGACTACAAATACCGCCCAAAGAAAAAACCAAAAAAGTCCGATGAGAAATCTAGTCCCGTTCCCAAACCGAGATCCAAAAAGAAGGCCGCCGCAACCCCAATGGAAAAATCTCAATCGGCCACCATGTTACGAGGTATAAACATTGCCGATGAAGCTCGCCAGAGCCTCGATCCTCTCCTCAAAGAACGTCTGCAAGTCAAAATGCAAGTCAAAATTGACTCCGATCTCAAACGAGGTATTGGTAAGCGAGCCACTGCTATTGACCTGGCCGAATTAACGGGCTTCCAAACCGATTTCACTGCCATCCCTTCCTCATCCTCTTCCTCGCCCGATAGTGGTCTCTACATCGATAGTCATTCGTCAGTCTTCGATACTCCAGAAAATTCTCCTCATGAACCCCGCACCCCTTCCGACAACGGACTCGAACATACTCTCCCCCTACCTGGCAGCACCATCATCAATACGAGCACCGGCACTCCCTTCCCATCGTCTTCTACCCCTTCCACATCTTCCAACACCGCTTTTACCTTCGACGACAAAGTGTCAATTCACCTTCAATTGGACAATAACAATTCGGCAACTACCATCAACAACAACAACACCATCAGCACCAACAACAACATGTTGCCACAAATGGAGTCCCCTATACCTCCAACTGTCATCAAAACCGAACCACCAGAAGTTGCCACATTCTGGCCTGCTGAGATAAAACCGGAACCGATGGAATACCAGACGATGTGGATCAATAACAATGTAGTGAAACCTGAAATCAAACAAGAACCGGTCCGTGAAGTCAATGGCATGCCGGTTTTGTCCGTGGAATACGTTGAATCAGTGCTGGAAGATGAATTGTACGAGGCTCCAGACATGAACGACCTTATGAAGTTCATCACAACGCCGGATATCCATCTTCTCAACGAAACGTCACAATTTATCATTGAAAACACCAGCCCTGCTAGAGCGTAAACGATTCTACCCTACAGCATCAAAGCTTTTGCCTCGTAACGGTACAGTCGCCATTTATTGCCACCCCGGTACCCTCCCATCTTATTTGATTTCCCTTGCAATCTCCAGGCCCACCCCCTCCCCTTTCAACCAGAATTGGATCTTTCAATTCTGGCCCCCATTAATTCAAGGCCCAATGAAAAGAAAATTACCCCAAAACTTAGCCCGTATCTTCATTTCCCTCCCGTATACCACCTGCTCTTCAAAAAAGATTCACCCCCCCCCCACTCTCCCATTTCCATCGAAAAGTAGATTCTATAGAAACCCAACCCGTCCCATTTCAAGTTTTAAAAAAATTACGATAATCATAATATAGAAACTAGCATCTAGAATCTGCTATCATTTCTTGGTATTTTTTCTAGAAAAAGATTTTAGAGCTTACAACCCAATAATTCTTCGTGTTCCCTTTCTTTTCCCCTCTCTCCTCCTCTTCGTATGAAAATGTAATACCCTCCACCCCTATACTATTGTAGTACGCAAGCTATATAACTATAAAAGACCTGCCAATATCGTGAAAACGTAAGATTTCCCCAGATTTACCAGGCCTTGCCCTGTTCTTTCATTCAAACTAGACCAACCCTCTCCTTATACACGGAAATCCTATTAACCCCCTACCTTCCTTTGCGATTAGACCGACGAGGCAAAACGCTAGACTGTCTGCAAGTGCATATATTCCACTCCACCAACTCAGATAACGGGGAAATGTCCCCCTTTCCACCTCATAACCCCCAGTGTACTGTTACCTGGCGTGTGTACCTTTTGTTCGCATGGGCCTTTAACTCGAAGCATTTCGTCAACCCAAGTCTCGAGGCTGTGACCTACATTGGCGAATGACCCATTTTTGGACACATCGAATCACAATTCTAATGCATTGTTATGGATATTTGAAAAGTGGGCTTCCCTTCACCATTTGGTACACGACGCTATGATTCATGAACAATACTACTACGGTGTTATGACAAAACAATCATGATCACCATCATCATTCAGTCACGTCGTCGTCATCAACATCAACCGATTCAACCAAGTTGTAATGTGCGGGTCTGTTATGATCAATGTACTCCAAACTCCACGGCAGCCCCCTTACTTTTAAAGATATCAAATCCCTACTATAAACGGCGTGGTTTTACAACCCATTTTATGCAGCTATTTGCGGGTCTTATGACAATATTATTTTTGAGCAATTTTACATCTCGATGATCACTCCGTCCTTGAACCCCCCCACAGCCAAACTGGCAACGTGGTCATCCTTATTTACCGTACCGTATTCATCGACCTCATCATCGTACGTTGCTAATCTAATTACATCTTTGCCAACATGGTGACGGTGTCTCAGTCTCACCATGAATGTTTTAGTCGAATTGAGTGGATTTTGTGTGTGAAGAAGGTAATTCCATTTATTTTCCTGTCAACGAGTCTCTCAAAGAAATGGGACAAAGGTTGCAGGAATTCATCTCGTAGATATTACCCCCATCATTAGAAATTGGCTCAATCTCATTCATAGCTGTAAACAAAACGAACCAGTCCAATTTAATATGTATATAAATATCTATGGACATTATTGCCTGTGTGGTCGCAACGTACGAAGACGTATTGTGTTCAGAATTCATTCATCATCTTGGTGGACAATCCCAATGGTCATCCATTTTATTTCCACTTCTTCTGAACACTATAAGGGACTATATATCACGTGACTTGCATTTTAAAAGACCCCAACACAGGACGTTTTTATTTCATTTTCCACGGAGGGATATGTAATATTCTACGTGTAGTCGTACAGTAAGAACAATAACTCACATCAACTGTATTTTATTATTGGCAGCTGATTTCTTGTCATCTTCCTTATTTGGACGTGCAACTTTGCCTACAGCATGACATCATCAACTTTATCATTTGACTATCGTGAATCTTCCATCTTCTCAATGGATATCTACACCCCTTGCCTTGGACTCCGCAGTATCAGATGACGTGGTGTGTTGGTAAATTTACTCCTTTTTCTCCAGACGACTTGTTCGTTTCTTGTATTATAATTATAATGTTTTTTTACGTTTCCTTGACATGTCATTACGATCTATTTCGTTAAAATGTTGAAATGTTATTATCAATGTTGTTACTTGAGAAAAAACAAACTAAAGAAGCTCGCCTACTTCCAATTTAATTGAAAGAAACATAAGACAGAACCGTTTTAATAATCAGCCTTTGACATTCACGATAATACCAGCATTTTTGTTTTATGCCTTGTGTAAGAAAGTTATATATTGATATTTGTCATGTTTTGATATTTTATAACATTTTAAAGATCTTGGATAATCTCGAGTGTACGGATCATTTGAATTGAGAATGATGAACGCACGTGAGTGAGGATGGAGTGCTTTGAATGTCAATATTTATTTTCTTTCATCTAATTTCTGATTTTCAAGTGTAAAGAGTTCTATGCGACATTCCCACTTAGAGATACTGTTTTTATTGCCTTCTTTCTCATGTTATTTGGAAAAGCTTTCTACTGGATTCATTCAATCCAGATTTCCACTAACCTTGCCTTGATGGGGTGGAGAATTTTAGAAAATAAAACTTTTAATGATTACGTTAGCGACTGGGGATCCATTCTTAAATATCCATTGTTATTTCCACTGAAGATGTAACTATTTGAATAAGAAACTTTTTTTTCTCCTACTCTAACACACGATGTTCTTTTACGCAATAACTGACACGGGTATTTCCCCCGTTTCAAATCACATTTAATCATTGATGTAAAAAATATCTCATGAGATCTAAAATATGAATTTTTTAACAATTTTATAATTATTTTGTTTAGAGCTTTCTACTTCATCCTCCCCACAGATCGAATAGATTGTCCTTGGTTTTTTTGACATTATCTATGTACGTGTCTATATATTATTATATCACCAGCTTTTCTATTTCGGCATATCCTGACATGATACATTCATTTTACTTGCTATATAAAACTTTCTTGTTGTTACATGTACACTGTACATAGATAATATAATGCATTCTATTATCATTTTTAAACATTTTGATCATATCTTAGAACGGCCTTCCATGCCCGCTTTTCTCAATGTAAATAAATATGTATTTGATTCCCGTGTGAATATTAATCCCCTGCACATGCGCACCTCCGTGTTTGGGACTGTCCAAGATCGTCTGTAATGTCATCTATCGCCATCGCAATTTCTGTCAGAAATTTTCTTTTCACCATGAGTTGTTACCGGCAAAGCTTTTCGCTTCGGACAGACTTTGGCAGTGGGCCTTACCTAAGTTACATCACCATAAAGCTGGCTGCTCGGCGGAAAATTGAAACACTCAAATTGCTAACGGTAAATCTAATTTGCAAAAACGGCAAAAATTTGCATAGGGGTCGGAATTGCAAGAAAATGTAGCTAAATTAATAAAAAGTTCACAATTTTCCGCGGGGCCCGATAAATACGAATGTAGCCAGTTTGAGACGTAGGATTGCGACAAACCAAGCTGCACAACTCGCTGTTCAGTAAGGGTTTGCAGAATTAACAAAAGTTGTTGCTGTTTTTCAATTCCAAAGTAGTAATCTAGTACGTCTATGGTAAAGTAATCGAGTTCGATAGCTGGCGGGTTGAGTTCAATTCATGTGATATTCGATATATTAAATAATAAAAGAATCGATACTTCCTGTTGATATACGTGTGATATGTGTGATACAGAATAAGACCCCGATTGGCTGTTTTTTAATATTTTTTTTTCCTAATTATTCCAAGACGTGTCAATGTCATGACAACCTTGTGTGCAATGGGGAGATAATTTAATCATAAAAACAAACATCAAATTCATGGCTGTTGGGGGTCTGGACAAAGGTATCCATCGCTATTGTTCCTCACTTTGTGGGGTCTGTAGAGGTGAATATCTCAGTCTGCGTACCCCCTAAACTGTAATTATCACAAAAATATTTATTTAAATTATTCAAAAGAAACAAAAACTAAACGTTGTGATGGAGACCGATGGGCCGTGTTCTTGTGTCCAGTCGTCAATTGGTGGGGGGAGAAAGAGAGAACGAAAGAGGCATGGAAGAAGTTGGAGCGAAAGCAAAAAGTATTTGGAAGACTATAACATTTGTTGTTGTTTTTTTTTTGGCCCTGAACGTCTCAATGTCTAATTATTATTATCTGTGTTAGTGGCCAGGGACGAGAACGGCAGTCCTTGCAATCTGGCCAACGAACACCGGCGGCCAGAATGAGAATTTGGCAAGAAACCGTTGATCCCACCGCAACTTACTAGACAAAACTCGCAAATAGATCTACATTGTTATAACTTAATGTCTGAATCTTTTGGAATCTTTTGTAGCTTCTGGGTTACTCCTCTCCGATACTTAGCCAGATAATGAAAAGATAAAGATAAACATAGCCAGATAATTAAAAAAATAAGATTATCCCACCACATTGAAATATTGAAATTGTAAGTACTCCACTGTAGGTCCACCTGCCGTCATCCGATGCAATTCGAGAAAAAAGAGAGATTTTAATTCTATCCAAGTTGCTATGGGTTCAACCGTTTTTTTTAAAAACAAATCAATTCCGTTGCTGTGTTGCATTTCTGGAGGCTGTGCTTGACATGATTCAGATCAGGCTGGTAGATTCTCTCCTCTGTTGCCTTCTCGTGAGAAGGGATTGACTCAACCCTCCAGTTTAACATTCAAACCCCCACAACATTTGCACATGACCACGATAAACGCGCTATCTTCCCACCGGTAACGCTCGAATTAAGAAAATGACAAGTTGCCGTGACTTTAGATGGCGAAATTTACCACGATCTACGACATTTTCCAAAGCGATTTCTTGTGATGATTTAAGAATTGCTAATTGGGTCAACCCATGACCTCAAATGGCCTTATGGTTCAACTTTGCATATTATGTAAATTCTATTCTGGAATTTTTTGATTATTTTGTATTTTGTCATAGTAATATAATGTAAACACAATCTTATTTGAAATGTATATAATATACATAGATTTTTATAAATATATATATATTTTTTATTGTGCTTGAACATGAGCATTGTGGAAGACTACAATGAGTGTAGATAATTATATCGAATTGCTATCTTTTTCTAAAATATAATATTTTTGCTATCCAAACCATATCACTTCCTCTTTCCCTAATTTTATCATGTTCCAACGAATATGACTTTTGTTCATTGACCAAATTTCACTGCTTTTAGTTTCATTTTTGGCACATTATTGGTTGTTCTATAAATAACACGTCATGTGATGCGACGCATCGTTGAGTATATTTGATTCTCTACTTTAAACAAATCCGTTTTTATCTTATTTTCTGCCTTTTTACTAATATCTCACCTCCCTCTTTTATGATGTCGGCTTTTGCCTCAATCTTGAAGCTACAAAGTCATTCTGTCCTTCCTCTTTCCATGATTACAATCATAACTATTATTAGCCGTTAGCAAAGCAATATTGCTGTTTGTTAATTCGACATTACTATGTAGAATGTAATCTATGTGTCAGTGGTGTGTTGCCTACTTCTTCTTCTTCTTCTTCTTCCTTTTCTTCCTAAGTTGATGACAGATATCTTACAATGGATTGACAACCGTCATGGTTTGTGTGGGTTTTTTTCCATCTTCATCTAATTCAACTTTCAACGAATCAATTTAATTAGTAATCAAGCGATTGAAAGTAGTCTAAGATGGTTGGGGAATCCCCATTCTAGTTATGATTATGATTCATGTGATTCCATCAAAAACCTTTTGCGATACTGACCTTCCTGTGACAGCAATCATTGTAGACTTTTTTTCAAACCTATATCAGTATTACGTCATCATCTCTGTCTGCCCCTTTTCATGGTTTTACTGATCATCCAGTCAGTGAATTGACATTACAGTTACAGCTTTCATCGGACATCTTTCTATTCTTACGCCTATTAACTTTTTTGGTTCTGTCTTTCTCTCACAAAACATTTCCATTATGGTAATTCATTGTCTCCCTCTTCACCGTCTGCTTACAGTTAATTCCCTTTTCCCTTGTTTAATTCAACGCCATCTCACGCTCATCGGCATAATAGTAATAATGCATTTAGATTTAATTCAATATCATCTCAATCCTCATTTGTTTTCTCATCATGCACTTGAAATCTCAATGTTATTATCATTCGTGGTTGTCTCCCTTGCACCAATAACTGAATTTGAAATCTTGCACCTAGCAGTCGTTATAATTATAATGTACAAAAAGTGAATTAATTATTTTTGGCTTTCAAAAACAAAGGCCTAAGTCCCGTTTATTATTATTATTATTATTATTATTATTATTATTATTATTACTACTACTGAGTCATACTTATTGAGCCGATGCCTAGCATGTTCATGCCATGTTGTTGGTGTTGTCATGTACATTACTTTAGATGTCAAGACCCATCACTTATTGACTTCCATGTTATCAAACGAAACAATTGGGGACCAACTTGATCCATGTGAGAATATATATCATATTTTGTACCTGCTGTAGTTGATATAGTTTCATATTATTATTATTATGCACTATTTCCCATTCACGCTCTTACATTATACTCCCTCGCATTTCCCCATTGATCGTCCTAACATTTGACATTCTCGATAACTATGACCTAGACCACCACATCGTACCATTGACCATACTGACTAATGCATTTCCAAAACAACTGGTAGCCTTTCGCATCGACCTTACATTCTCAGACAATACCATTCATAAATCTTTTTATAATAAAATTGATCGCTTCGTGATCAGAATGTGGATTCTAGTTTGATTTCCAGGGTACCATACACTGTTTGTTTCTGCCCGTAGTCTGATTAATTTGTTACTAACCCTCATTTATCATCTCAATTCCTGTATGACAATTCATCTCCTTTACACTTGACGGTGGGGGGGGGGGGGGGGGGGGGGGGGG
>JASKDV010227434.1:0-10325 GCA_032466395.1 Aegires albopunctatus | reverse complement strand
CCCCCCCCCCCTAAAGACAACATTATTTTTTTTAACCTGATTGTAAACTTGTCTGCCTTCTATGACATGCAGCAAGAGAATGAACGCGAAGCTTGAGATGTAGGCCTACACAACTACACAGTCATGTCATGTCATGTAGATCTATCTAGGTTTCTTTGTGGTGAAGATGGGCAAATGAGAAGGGAGGGTTGTGTTTTGGGACTACCGGAACCTTGTTAACACACTACACACCAGTGCAAACTTTGCTACACGCATGCTTGTAAGGCCTGTTATGGCCGCTTGCTAAGGGAAAGGCGAGGCACTGACCGCTGCACTTGCCAGCGACGGAATGATGAGTGGGGGTAAGGATGTGATGCCCATGGCGTCTATATGACATGAAGCATTGTACTGTGTGAGGTCTTTATGTAGCCTATTATTATACACTGTGTTGGCCCATTAAAGCATGGTATGTCCATATACTTCGCGGGTATGCGGACTAATAAAGAACTAATGTGTTGACTGTTAGCGTGACATTTTCCCCCATTTATGTTCGTGGTCTTCACCATGTACCCATAGCAAGCATGTCGGTAACTGGGAAAATATGTCGATATATCAAAATGTCGATATAAGTGGATTATACTGTATTTTTCATTACAAGGTAATGTAAAATGCATGTTGGCAACCCGTAATGGCGGCTATCGTAATACAGCCGTATTTTTACCTTTCAATTTAAGTCAATGGGAGGCATTATTTTTTATGTGTTTTGCAGGCCATTACTCAATTTTTGATTGTTTATATGTATTTCAAGCATGTATGATAAATATAATGGTATCAACTCACTAGTTTGGTACAGGTCTACTTAGGCTGAATTACGCAATGACGCTTATTTATGTCACCATTTTTTAAAATCCTGACATTGTAAGCAGATTTTAGACTATTTCATCTGTCAGCGCTTGAAAAGATCTTTGATTTGATGTATTAATCAATAATGTGGGTCTATTCATTGATTTTTCAGAGTCATCTAAAAGTTGATAAAATTCGTTGTTTTTACCTTCCTTGCGATATTCACAAAATTCTGCATTTTTTTAAATTTTATGTCAAAAAAGCAAGCCACTTGCATCTTTTGCATACCCACCCCAAATAGCCTTGTTCTTTGCATATTGGAGTTCATGTTTTGATAATTTGAGAATGCTGGGTGGTGTATTTATTAAATGAGCAATGTCTCAAAATGGCATTTTTTAACATTTGAAATACCCATAACTTCGTTAATAATCAACTTAGAGAACTAAATTTTGGTATTATCCTGTTTGTCTAGATGAAATCAGCAATTGATATGTCTGTCATAGTATACTTTAAATTTTTTAAGTCAAGAATTTTATACGTTATTGATCACTTTTGTGAGATTTAGAGAACAATGTGGTCCTAGGTATGAAACCATACTTTGTAAACTTTGTTCTTTTTATTTTACAAAATATGAAAGTTTATAGGGGTAAAATTGATCTGTCAGATTTTACGTGCACCTGTATGCTTTCAACTCTAGAGAGGCTTTTGTGGAAAATTACAGGCTATTTCCGGTTGGATTGGGGAGAGTTCAGGCAGTATATATAGGGTAGAAGCTTGTCAATGGAGAGTGACAGGCACTTGACAGGTCAATGGAAAGTTCCATTTATCTTCTTTAGTTATAGGGAATAATTTTGATTGGATAGTATTTTTTCAATCCTTTGCAATTTGCATTTACCTCAAAGATTTTCCAGTGACCCTATTATTCAATAAGTTTTGGTCTAACACATTTCGTGACCTAAAATTAATTTTTTTCATTGAGTCAAGGTCCTGCTCGCTCCTAGGCATTGTTACTTCCATGAAGTCTTGAGCTTTTCTTGGGCTAATATGATTTTCTAAGATTAATGATTAATTACATTTTAAGAAATAAGTCCTATACTATTTCAGACACATCAACACCAATTCAACAAGTGAATCCTTCATCCATGCTACCTCGGATTACTCCAAAAAGTGGAATATCATTTCGTAGCAGGAGTAGCTATTTTGCATTTCATACAAATGAAAACAACAAGATACAGTCTCCAAAAGATTCTCAGGGTACCTTGATTAATTATAATTATATACACAATTCTTAAAAGCTACCAAAATGTTATCAACCTTAGTTTTGGTTATAGATATGTCAAGACTTTATATGAAAATATGTAGTTAATAATTATTTAAATACAGGTCATCATAACTGATTGAACATTTCACCTTCTTTTCTTTTCTTTTCTTTTCTTTTGTTTTCTTTTCTTTTTTTCCCATCCACACTTTCTTATGTCTTGCAAGGTGTGTCTAAAAATGTTAAATGCAAACAATGCTGATATTATGCAGCACAAACATCTTCATTTCTCTACATAATCACCATGCAAAGTGGCATTTTTCCCGTTATCATTCTTTGACCCTCAAGAGTCCTTGACAGTAGTGTGACCTCAGTTTTGGCCCAATGCATTGTTTTCAATTAAAAAACAGTAAAAAGTTGACTGCTGCTTTTTCAACTCTTATTCTACTCGCTGTTTTACTGGAAATGAACCCTACAGCCAGGGGTTGTCAGCCATAATTGTTTCCTTGGCATAAAATGTGAGTGACAGAATCTGATAGATGAAAATATAGTTATATCTCATTGCCAATTATTTTTAAAGTTTTTGAACAAGGTGTCACAATATGTTGTTCACCTTATCTATATAAAATCACAACATCTGTTTCTATGTGGCGGCCTAGTGTCTTTATTTATCAACCGTTTTGGCTGAAATTTTTTGTGAATATCACAAATTCCATGTAGTATTGCCTTTTGGCTCTCTCTTTCATTCTTTCTTTCTTTCTCTCTTTCTTTTCTCTCCTTTTTTCTTTCTTTCTTTCTTTTTCTTTTTTTCTTTTTTAATTAAAGCATTGTGATAAGTAGGAAGTGGGACTGGGATGATTTTTTTTTTTTTTTTGTTTCTGTTTTTTTTTTTTTTTAATTTCTATTCAATGTCAATTTTTTAGAAGAGAATGTAGGACTGGAATGACTTTATAATTTCATTTTATGTATTTATTAATTAGTTCTTTGTAATTTGTTATTTGAACATTTGTTTATTTTTGCTATTCATTTTTTTGTCAGGAATAAGAATTATCAGTATTTGAACCCTTTTACAATATCTAAATTCTAAATCAAATTAACTTCTTGCACTCAGCATAATCGAGTAATATCTTGATATGAATCACATAAGTATGCATCTTCAAACATTTCTCCGCAAGATTTTTCGAGTCCTTTACTAGTTATGATTATGGTATGGTAAATGTAAGTTTCTATCTGAGTAGTCTCTCTATGGTCCTTTTTGTCTCTTACATTTTTTCAGAGAAAGAAAACATTATTGATAAGCAAAGTCCTGTTACATCAAGACCAGTAACCTCCAAAGGTCGTCCGTCTCTCATGAAGCAAGCCATTTTGAATAACGCTAAAAGCAAGCCTATTGAGGCTGACGAAGTTGTCAATTTTCATGAAGTCAGTCAAGGGAGAGGTAAACTTTATGATTCACCTACGCAAAAGAGTGCCAAGTCCTAATTGGAGACGGACTATATTATCAGAGGTTCCATGTGTAAAATATACGCATGTAAAAGAACCCTTGGCTGTTTACAAGGCAGTCTAAGAAAGCCCTGATATCACCAAAGTAGTGGACATGAGTAAAATTCAATACAACAACACAATTTAAAAGCCATAATCTAAGTTTTACATAATTAACTCTTGTCAGGTGTCATTCTAAATCATTGCATATATTATTCCTTTGTGAGCATTTTGCTTGATAGTTCCAAGGTTTTCAATAGTACTAGTACTGAAATTTAGATTAATCTAAGCTGGGTGATTTTTGTGCATATTGAAGTCCTTATTGATAAAGAAAAAATTATGATTATGCAAATAGATAAATTAGAGAAAGAAAGAGCTAAGAATTAGTTATGTTGTTTTGTACCTTTTTGTGATGTGTGAACTGGTTGGTGCTCAGTTCTCTCTTTTTTAAATTTTATTATCAAATTTGTTTTACCATCAACTTCACGGTGGTTCAGTTTTATTGATCAGTCACGAATTAGCTTTTGGATCAGGATTCTACTTACCTAAATTTTTTTGCAAGGGTGCTAATCATGTTTGGAATATTAAGACCAAGCAAGCTGGTCTGAGAAGAAATTAAGTTAACTTTAAGATTATTGAAGCTAATGATAGATCTTTGTGACATTTTTTCATGGAAAAAGAAAGCAGTGAGTGTTAAAGATAAAGAAGTTATTGTTGGATATATTGAATTTATTACACAAGGGAAATAGACGAGATAATTGCAAGTTTTAATGAGTGATTTTCACTTGTCTACATCCCGCATGGAACAAATTCTTTATGATATCTAAGGATAAAAAGTGTTATAAATTTTTTATCCTATATTATGAGAGAGAGAGGATTGATTGTAAAGGCTCCTTAAGAAATGAAAGTCCTCTTCTACAATACAATGCGAGCAAGCATATGTGTGAGGGAGAGGTATTTTATTTTATTTTTTGTCGTGCTTTTTGATAATTTCATCTTGCCATTCATCTACTTAGTCCACTTGGTGTTGACTTGCTTAAAAAAAAAAGAGGGGGAAAATGAGACCTTCCCGAGGTGTTGAACTTAAGTAAGAGTTGCCATTGAGTTGACATCTTGCTGATTCAACTGTATCTCATAAAGAAACATTATCTTCAGATATCAATTTTGCTATGATTATTTCAGAAAACACTGGGGAAAATTCCACTTATCTTCCATCTCCCTCATCATCACCAGTCCACTACCTTGAGACTACAATATCAAAGAGAAGATCTTCTATTACAGCAATTCCAGATTTTTCACACAAAATTGGTAAGAGTGCCATTATTTGTGATTATTTCAACATTATCTTGCGTCTTCTGTAAAGAGTTAGCCAATATTCAATCACTTTACAATTAACAGCCACTGTTAAATTGATACCCTCCGTCATTACACAACAAAAAAATAGACATTAAGGGACTAAGCTATAAAGAAAAGTGATTTTTTGAACTATCTAATTTATAATAATATCCTTTGGAAATGTGATGCAAATGGTCATAAAATTAAGATTGAATATATGAAATATACATTTTAATATTGGTTGCTGAGGAAACAGCTGCCATGTTGAAAATAAACATCAATTACACACAAAAACACACTAATTCTTCAAATTTAATATGTAATTCAAGGTCACTAGCTACAAGAATGGGAAAATGCTTTGTGATTGAATTTACATGATTTTTTGAAAATTCCTGATTTTGAAAGTACAGATTTTAAAAAAACTCAAATATTTTCACCCATATGGAAATATAACAAGCCAGTGACCTTCATTATGCATTTCTAATTCTCTATTTGAAGTTTTGTTGATAGAATTTGGATAATTTTGGAGAATTAGATTTTCTTTTGAAACAAGTTGTTGAAAAAATAGCTTTAGAAAAAAAAAAACAACTAATCCCTCATTGTTACACAAACATAAAGCAACCAGTAACCTATGGTTTAAAACCAACATACGTCTGGTTTTTCTTCAAGATTTTATGTTTTTTGGGCTCCCGCTTATTGCATTGAACGATTTGTCAGATTTTCAAACATGCATTTTATCCACTATAATATCAACCCAGCAAATCCTACGTCACCCGCATACCCTGGTAGCTGATAGGGCCAATAGTAAAGAATTCCTCCTTGTTTTATTTCTTATGAATTGCAATAAGATTTGATTTTTTAATTGAGACAGGAATAATTTCTGTATCTGGTTTTTACAGTAGTCATTTTCATACCATTCCTCCTTTCCAACCAAATGTATAAAATGGGGAGTGTTGCCATATCCATCTGGTTCTCTTAGTTGATTTGGTCACTAACTTTTGCAATTGTTGTGCTTAAAATTGGCAATGTCAATCTATAACTGTCTCTCCTTTCCTGTTTATCGTGTCTTTGGAACAACGCAGTATTCCTCAGCAATAGACCTAGGGCCACCTGGATGTTGGTGTCAGATTAAAGAATAGCATACTTACTATTAATATCTAAATTCCTGCCCAAAATGAGTGTACGACTTGAAATAACAAATCATCGGATCTCTATTAGAGAAAAAAGATAGTAAAATGTTGGTCTAAAAGACTATTCGTCAGCTTAACCATGGTAGGCTATCAGACCTGCCTAGTGCTACAAAAAATTTGTAGTACCACAAAAAAAAAGGGATAAAAAAGCCCTGTCTACGAAACTATGACTTGCGTCAAAAGGCTACTAATTTTATATAGCTGGCCTAGCGTAGTGCAAATGTAACAAATTTATTAATTATACGATCTCGATTTCTGGATCGGAAATGCGTAGCTTCAGTATCGTGGATAGGCGATTACAAGTACAAAAATGTACACATGCTATTGGATGCCGGTGAAGAAAAAAGAAATTAATATTTAGCGATACCGAATCGTGTTTCGGATACATCAGGTGGTATTATTTTTAGTTTTTATGTGAATTCTCTTAATTGTGCTTGATTTGGTTTTTCTTTCCTTCTTCATCGGATGTTTATTTTAGTAATAGATTCTCACTTTCTTAGATTAGTGCAGTTGTGTGTGTGTAGTTCATGCCTCTGGGTAATTTTTAGATAGAGAGGTTAGATATTCTAGACTCTAGATCTAGATTTACGATTGTTTTGGTTTTTTTTTTCTAGGCTTAGTTAGACCTAGTGATGTATAGATTCTAGATCTACTAGAAGCCTAGAGCTATATCTAGATTTATCTCTAAAATCTACTTTCAAATTAAATTAAGAATATCTTGAATGACTCAGATGAATTTCTCTACTATCTGTAATTTGAGATTAGTAAGATACACATCATGAGCAAATAATAATAAGCTAGTCCCTTCTAAAATGATAGTTGTATTTTGAATCGAGTCTAAAAACGTTATTAGCCCACCAAGTTAAAGTCAAAAGTTATGTATGATTTATAGAATTTTAAAAATTAGTTTTTCTTATTTAGCATTTTTAAAATTCTTTTGCTAGATTCGTTCAACGTTAAATATAAAATTTTATACGAGGCACTTTTGCTTTTGTTAGGTCTAAACTAATCATAGACTTACTGCAATGGTGAGCTTAATAGGCTATAAATTTTGAAGAAGCCTAGATATAGAGCTAGATGAAATCTAGATAAGATAATTCATATGTAATCAGACAATGTACTTGATATTATCTCTGGAGAGTGGGGATTGCATTACTTCCAAATTCTATATCCAAATTCTTCATTCAATATCCATAATCATAAGGTCCTCTCTTTTAAGAGAACTTAAATAGAACCAAAATTTATGATTTATATTTCTGTTGTGGCTGTGATCTCCAAAAGATTTTGGGTGCTGGGCTAGTAAATGAATAATTGATAAATAGTGCTGGTTCACTCTACAATAATGATTAAAATGGAACATAATATATTATATGGAGCATGTATTAAAGTCAAAAGGCAGTTAACTGTCATCTTACTGATTTGGATAATTTTTGTGATTAACAAATTTGGTTTGAATTTATTAATTATTTGTTACATTTCAGTACCACCAGAGGAAACTGAGGATGGTTTGAGACGGTCAAAGAGAACAAAAGTGAGGCGATTGAATCGTTCAATGGGTGAGGGTATTGTGTACAGGAGAGATAGCACAGGTAAGCTTACAAAAGTCTTCCTGTCGACTTGAAGCATAGACGCCATTTTGCCTCGCTGAGCCGGTAAACAATGATTTTGTAAAATATTACAGATCTACTCAATCTAGACTCTTTAAAATTTGCATTTAAAATAACTTTAATAACTGTAGAATATAAAACTAATCTTCATTTCAATAATATATCCTAGAATAGAAATATAAAATGAGTAAATATAGACTCATGTAGACTAGCCAATCCGATAGAAAGACGTCATTTTTCTCCCAGTGTGGATAAGCGAACAATCAAAGCCCGAAGGAAACAAAAAGTACAAAATACTTAGGAATTACAATAGATAATGAATTAAGATGGAAAGACCAAATCAAATCAGTCGCCCAAAAAGCAAATAGTACTCTAGCATTCTTAAAAAGAAATATACCCGCAAAATGCTTCAAAAAGATTAAAGAGCAATGTTTCAAAACCTTAGATAAACCAATTTTAGCATATGGATGAAATACTTAAATCTTCATATAGGCCTAATTAGTTACTGGGTTTTTTTTTGTGTATTGACAGTAATACTCAACTCAGTTGAGTTGTGTCAGTTGTTTTTTTTTGTTGTTTTTTTTAAGAAGAAAACCTATAAAAATTGTATGCACTCAATGAAAGATAATCATTGAAAGAAATTTAATGATCACTGTCACTTGCTCCAATATCTTCAAACAATAACCATATGGTTACGCTTAAGAAATTTAACTTTCCATTTATCTCCCATTCTGTATAAATAATTAGTATTTTCCCCCTAAATTACTATCTTATATATCACTTTTAAAAACAAACCTTTATTATTTTTTGCATTAATATCAGGACAATGTGGGTTGTTTAAAAACTTTGCAACTAGGTCCTCTCTCCCTGCAGAGAAAAAAATAATAGATGTAATGAACATTTCAAAATAGGTTATTTAAGAATCTTTTCTTTCATTTCAAAATAATTAAAGATAGACTACATCTCCTTGGGAATTATTTCAATATAATATTTCAAATTTTGGCTAGAGGCCTATGTAAAAGAGAAAGCAAAAATTATAGCCTTTGCATTGGAAGGTGAGGGGGTTTGGGGGAAGGAAAGGAAAGAGCAAAAGAGGTGAGGAGGGGAAAGAGCAAGGGGCGTGGTAAAAAAGGAAAGAGAAGGGAGGGGATGGGGTTGACAAGATCTAAAAATAAAAGACTCATAAAGCACAATAACTCAAAATAATTGTGCTAGGTACAACTCACGTTCTAAAACAGCGCTATGTAGAAGATTAGTGATGCCTTCTTTGCGTGATGCTGGTGGGGGAGGGTTGCCTCTACAAATTTTACTAAGCCTTGTTGGGAGTTGACCACTATTCTCAATATAATATAAAATGAGTTTTTCTAAACCTGTAAAACAACAAAACATTATCTCATTTCCTTGTTATTTATTACAAATTAGTAAAAAGAGTCATATTAATTCCTATAAGATTGCTTTGGGTCACAAAAGATAATGAATCAATCAAAAGAAGCTATCTAATCAGTATTGAAAGAAATGGAGCTAAAGATTATATAATAATATGATGCAAATATATGAAAGAAAAATACTTTGATATTCGTAAGGAAAGTGAATAGTATGCATACTCCCTAAGGAAGAAAATTATGAAGTTAAAACAACAGATAAGAACAGTGAAAAGAGACATAGGTGACTGACCATGAATATTTGGACCTCCATCTATGCGATAGCAAGCAGTTTTAGTATGTTCAATGTAGAAGTGATATGTTCGTGTATCATGGAGACAGGATAAAGAGAAATCCTCATTTGACAGTGTGCTGTCTCTAACTAAAAACAGTCCATCCATGTCAACATCTGGGGAGATTTCCATTGCTGTGGAAAAAAAAATGACAGACTTCAAAAATACCAACCATATTTTCATTGTAAAAATTAGTAGCACAAAAATTAATAAATCAGAATCACTTTGACAAATTTTGTAATCATATATTTTTCATTTAATCCTCTACTGGAAAATTTATCAGTAGGAAAGAACATAATGTTTAAACATAAATTTGTATGAAATTATGATAAATGACATAATGACCAAGGACCCCTTTTTAAATATTTGAAAACAATTTTAACAAAGAAAAGCTTCTGAAGTCATGCCTATGTGTGCGTGTACCCTTGCCTCATAGAAAATACATAATTTAAGCCTTGAAGTGTGTTGGACCAAAATTCAGTGAAAGAGTTCCTTTATCAATGAATAACAATCCACTAGGAAAGCTCTGAAATTAATTCAAGATCTAAACTCATTGGTTGAAACTAAAATTGTTCTCCAATCAACTTTTTCATATAACCATATTATAATTTTAATGGAAATTTCCATTAAAAAAACCCAAGGTCTTCTGTCTAAAACATCAGGCTGTTGCACTCTTACTTCTCTTCATGGATGAGTTTGGGGATAATTTGATTGATGATGCCGTCTTTCTCAAATGAACCAGATTGTCATAAAATAACTGCAAGTGCTTTTCTTGGACCAATAGCATTGATAACACAAATAACCCCAGTTGCTGCCTGCAAAATTCATGCAAATATTGACCCACTAGAATCTCGGAGGAAAAAAGCTTCTATCAAAATGCTTGAGAGATACAAAAGACTGGAACCATCACATCCTAA
>JASKDV010227323.1:0-18488 GCA_032466395.1 Aegires albopunctatus | reverse complement strand
GTCCCATGTGTATAATATATGCATGTAAAAGATCCCTTGGCTGTTTACAAGGCAGTCTAAGAAAACCCTGATATCACAAAAGTAGTGGACATTGGTAAAATTCAATGCAACAACAATAACAACAACTTATACTACCTCTAATATATGTATTACTTAAACTGTATCTAATACATGTACTAACAGGTAACTTCAGCTGTAATTTCCATCAGCAAAACAAGTTATATCATTTTCAATTCGATGTTGCTTTTGCAAATTGACTAACCAGTACTCATTCATCGCCTCTCTGGTTCATTAGACATTTCAGTGGAATATTTATCATGGTGATTAATGCTGTATTGAAGTCATTGATTTAATGAGTGAAATAACCCCATTGAAACATAACATACTTTACGATATACATTTAAAAAAAAAAAAGAGACAAACAAAATCTTGTTATGCGAAAATGAATTAAACCGTGACCCTCGCGACGGCACTGAATTGATAAAAAAAAATGTTATTGTTACGTTACATTGATTGGCATACTGCTCCATTACATCTAAAACACGTATAAAGGGCATGTAATCATATTGAATTAACGAATTATTCCGTTTCATCCGGCATAAGCTTTGGGTGACATCAACAACAAAGTACTGATGTTTTGTTCAAGATGTTCGAATATTTTCTCCTTTTACCTTCGTGCTTAACATGATGAATTTTATTTATCTATTTTTTGATTTCCTCCATAGGGTCGGCGACTTCTTATTGTCCGTCAACGGTAAGGATTTGACTGGCCAAACAGACGCCCGTGTCCAACAAGTCCTGAGATTGTTGCCAAGAGGATTGGTCAAATTGGTGATGTCTGGAAAAATGCCCCAAGACACAGGTAGGCTCTCCAATCCATAAAATGTCGATGTTTTAAATTGAAACGATGGGAGGTGGCTGCGTTCCTGATGAAATAAATAGGACTAATTACACTGTACATTATTGCATTCTATATAACTTGTTTTTAATTCAGAAAAGAGGAAAGTATTCCTAGAAGACTAAGATTAGGATCATTTAATTTAGAAAAAAAAACAGCTGATACGACTCCTATTGGTTATTTTGAAATACGATGAGCTTCTTACTGCACTGAATATTGCTTCGAGCAAGGCATTCCATACATACATGTAGTTACCTATATCTAACGTTAATATATTACTGCATGGAGGTCAATCTAGACCTACATGTATAATATGAGATCGATGTGCACAGAACCGAATCACTAAGGCCCTCTCCATAAAGGATTGAACTTATCAAATCTCTGGCTATTTTTAGATGTGCTAAAAAGAAAAAGAGACCTTCATATCCTGTAATCTGCTACTATCAAGAGTCCCTTCATTCCAAATAAGTTTTGTTGATAATATTTACTTTCTCTATAAAGTTCTTAGTTTTATTCAAATTTGCATCTAAAATAGCAATGACATGTAATTTTAAGATAAGATAAAATTTAGGTTTTGAGGTTGTTTTAAATATGAATTAAGGATTTTAAGTACTATGCGTGGTCTTATTTGCATATATACTTTGACAAGAGGAACAAACAGTCTTCAAATATAAGGTCATAGTATTAATGATAATCGGAGCGTGCTTCTTTCTTTCCTCAACTTAATCTCCTTTTTATTCCTTTAGAGTTTAGAGAGCTGTCTACCTATTATAATTGTTCCTCTCTGTCCTGATAATTTCATGGTGTAAGCTAGGGATCACCTTTGTCCATAAATAATTGAACTACTCCTTCGTGTGGTCTCTTTAGATGTGTTTTACACCATGATAAGCCAGGAAACGTTCAGACATAGGCGGGCCAGCTATGCACCTGAATGCACTACCGATACCAATAAGATTTAAATCCTTGGCTGATTGAACCTTTCGGTGTAATCCAACGATTAATAGACCAGTTTTGTCTAGTATGCAAGGACGCCATAGTAGTGTGTTTCTAGTACAATGTCTTGATATAAACTATTATTCTAGAATCTAGAAGCTTTATTTTGTCCTTTGGCTCTCGTTCAGAAACGCTTCGAGATTAGAGTTGGCGTGCACTCGGTATGCAGTGTCTTAAAACCACTGATCTGTTCCTGTTTTTAAAACGCAGAAGGAAACGTAGCTCTGCTTTGCTCGATCAATTTGTAGTACATTTGTGCCCAGTGTTAATATCTTTATTTTTGAGAATGACCTCACTGCCGGTTTTAAGGTTATGCCGATTGCTTCTATGAATACTCTCGTATATTGTAATTTATTATGTCTTATCTTATCGCAGTAGCTGCCCATAGCCGCAACTTTACATTGATAATAATACTATTACTAATAATAATAATAATAATAATAATAATAATAATAATAATAATAATAATAATAATAATAATAATAGTGCCTTTTACCTAGGTCTCAAAGTGCTTAAATAAAACTCGACATTAATAAAAATACATAATATAGTACACATAATGAAGGTGGAAAAAAGAGCATACATATTATATCATGAATAATTTACGCTAGGTTATTCAGACAAGAGGATGCACACTTAGAGGGAATATAATATGTATTTCCTTTTTGAAACTGTTTATCTTGATGTTCATCTGGCAGATTGAGGGAGATCATTCCATTCTTTTATTGTTTTTGGCTCTAAGCTGTATTTATAATTTGTCTATTCTTTTGTCTGGTTGTAGAATTTTGTGAGCTTTGTCATTTCTTGCACACCGATTTCTTGGTCTTATTTTATAGTGACTTGTTTTATACCTTACATTGATTGAACAAAAAATGTAACCTTGTAGTTACTCTACACCAGAAGTGTACTGATAGTTATATTCATTGATCTGTTTTTCTTACACCTCCACCACCATCCCGCCCCTCACCCCCCTCCCTTTTTCCTCCTCACATAAAAACATAAAAACTCAAAATTAATATTCTATTCGCTTTTATTTGGGATGGATTGGAGGGAGGGTCCACTGTCAAAATAATAAATAAATAATAATATGAAAAGATGGAGTGCATTTTTCACATTTATGTTATTATTATTATTGTTGTTGTTGTTGTTGTTTTGTTGTTATTACTATTACTACTAATACTGCTGCTGCTACTACTACTCTACTTCTAGCTCACCTTTGCAGATATGAAATAATGTTTTATGAAATCACTTTTTATCATGATCATTCAAATTCTAAAGCGATTTCACCTTTGTCGTATTCCAGTGATTTCTGTTTTTGCTTGAGTATTGTAAAGGCTGGTTTTGGTTGTTATGGTGTGATGGTTTGTTTGTTTTTGTTTTGTTTTGGGTTTTCTCTCTCTTTTTTTTTCCTGGTTGTTGTTGGGATTTTTTTTATTTGGTGTGTGTGTGTGTGGGGGGGGGGGGGTATTTTTATTTGTTATTTTTATTGTTTGTTTGTTTTTCTTATTTTGATTTGTTCTTTTTAGTGTTTGGTTCGTTTTCGTATTTTACGTCTTTGCACTATACCCCTTATACAAATAAATTCCTATTCAAGGAAGACAGTGATATTTATTTATTTTTATTTTCTTTTAGTTTAAAGGTCGATGATCACGCATTTGACAGCCCATTGTTGGTGGATATTGTCAAGGGGTTAAGCATAAAAATTGTCTCTAGAATGTTTCAGCTTGGTACCTAACATCGATCGTGCTCTTTAATAATCTCCCTAATAAGATTAGACCTCAGTCTAAGCCATAGGTTTGAGTTAATGCCATAGGTGTTTGTGTAAACTAGGGACCATGCGTTCTGGCTCTTCGCTCTGTTGACAACGAGCCGTCTACTTAGTTGATCCTCTAATAGCTTAAGCCTTGTTCTGGAATTTGGAATTTTATTATTGCCGGTAGTTTAGAAGACAAAGAAAGTGATTTGGAAGATTGCTTTCTCAGTTTCGCAATTCCTTCCAGATTTACACAGAGATTTCTTATTTCCTAAGCTTTTCTTGTTGCTTTTATTTGTATAATAAAGTGAAGAAGACATTTCTCTTTATTGGATATCATGAAAGGAAAATGATGTTTCGTTGAATTCAAGAATACCTTTTAATTTCTTCTTATTGTTTAAAACTATGAGGAATGAGTTTAAAATTTCATCATTCTAGCTTGATCATGATTCCCTAACCTAATAAGGATAATGAAATTAGTGTACCTTAACTTCCACGTGAAAGGATCATGATATGGTATACGACTTATTAGGACGCTAAACCAACCAGTTTAATAATTGAGTTCAGCATTGATAATTTACCGGCATCATCAAACGGATATTTCTACCACGTAATTCAGGGAGAACTTGAATTCAGTTATTGGTCTCACCTGTTATTTTCATTTCATCTTTAAGTATGGACTAGTCTTAACCTAAGAAATCGTGTTGGTTATCCATCATGAGTTCTTTCAGTCTCGTTATTGGCTCTGCTGATGGAAACCAGCAACCAGTGGAGATTCAGATTATTCTAGGTAAGCTGTAAAGTTATGAACAGTTCTAGAAAGGAACTAACTCTTTGTTTTCCTCTCTCCTCTCCTTTGTTCGTGAGGTAGATTTTTGACATCGCTTAATAAAGCGATTGAATGTTATTAACGGGTTTTTGTTTGGTTGGTTTTAATACTGTGCCTACTTTACTTTACCTTTTCGGCCTCTGTTGCCGTTAACCGGAGATGCAATAATCTTTGATGAGCCCTATCTGTGGCTCTCTGGACTGGGATAATTGTTCTTCTTTTGTGTTTCCTTCATCGTACTCTTTTATTCCATCTTTTCCGTGGTCTTCCTTTTCCTGAATATGGGATGTTGAATGTTCTTGAAGCCTGCTGATTTTGAAATATGCGTGTGAGATGGCCAAACCATTTTAATATCTGCTTATTCATATATCGCAGACAGGGCTCTGAACCCGTATCTGTACCTTTCATACCTATTTGATTTAGTAATGAAACAAAACCTTTAATAGTATTAATCTTAGTGGCAGTGCAAATTGTAGTTGTCTCTGTCTTTCTTTGTTGATGCTGTTGTTGAATCGCTTGCATATCTGTGCAAATAAATCATTGAAATTTGTATTCACCTGATATTTAAAACCAAAACTATCATTTCATTTTATAACAATTATAATTGTAATATTAATAATGTACGAAACCTACTATATGATCGAAGCCACAATGTAATATTAATAATCTACGATCGAAGCCACAACTGTAATATTAATAATCTACCAGAGCTACTCTATGAACCAAGCCACAACTGTAATATAAATAATCTACCAAACCTGCTATATGATCAAAGCCACAACTGTAATATTAACAATCTACCAAACCTGCTATATGATCGAAGCCACAACTGTAATATTAATAATCTACCAAACCTACTATATGATCGAAGCCATAATTGTAATATTAATAATCTACCAAACCTATTATATGATCAAACCCACAACTGTAATATTAATAATCTACCAAACCTACTATATGATCAAAGCCACAACTGTAATATTGATAATCTACCAAACCTACCTTATGATGAGAGCCACAACTATAATATTAATAATCTACCAAACCTATTATATGATCGAAGCCATAACTGTAATATTAATAATCTACCAAACCTATTATATGATCAAACCCACAACTGTAATATTAATAATCTGCCAAACCTATTATATGATCGAAGCCACAACTGTAATATTAATAATCTACGAAACCTATTATATGATCGAAGCCACAACTGTAATATTAATAATCTACCAAACTTACCATTAGAATCGAAACCACAGGTTCTTGAAATGAGAAAAACAATAATGAGAGTTTCACTTAGTATCATTTAAACATTTTGCCATAATAAGCTGTTGGGGTCTTTTATAATCGCCACTAAAATCTATATTTAAACCAGCTCATATATTATGTATTTACATTTATGTGTCTATGATAATATATTGTCAACATTGGCATACAATTGAAAGTCTTTGGGCAAACAAACCACCACATATACAATGTACAATAGATGATGAAGGAGTGTCCATTTGACAAAATTCGAAATTCAATTGTGCCAAAGAGACAAAAATCCATCCAAACAACAACCTTCTCACCACCCCTATTTATTGTATGGATCATTTGAAGTTTTTTCTGTACTTCATGAATATCTCTACTACATAATTATAGAGAAATCTTATCCTAAAATAATAAAATGATTATTCAATTTAATCAACTATTTTGTTTTACTTTACTTTTCAGATAATCCCAATCTTCAGACAGATAGCAGTGGTGATTTATTGAAGTCGACCAATTTTACCAATGACGAAGCACCAGCATTGCCTCTAACAATCGTACCAGATACCACTGCATCTTTCATTGCAACTGCCAATGGGATTCAGCCCGTTGCATCACATGACCAAGCCAGTTCCTTGAAAGACTACAACTTGCCAGCCAGTTCATCATCATCCGAAGGCTCACACAATGTTGACCAACAGCCACCCATGACAGCGAGAATTGAAATTTCACCCAGCCAAAAAGGTGCCCCAATGAAAATAGCCATCAAGCCTACACCTACCCCTCGCCTGCTGTCTGGGGTATCTGCCCCTAGATATGCCTATTCCTCATCTACTAATGAAAGCTGGGATACTTCTAGTGAGGACTCCACTCCACGAGAATCTTCAAGACATGTGACAAGTCACAAAATATCCAGTATGGATGTTATAGCAAAACAAAGGACTCCAGCCAGTGGGGAAATTACCATGGAACCTGTTAACACAGATAAAGATATTGAAAAACAACATGATGATATAAAGAGGGACCAGTCGAGTGCCATATTAGTGGAAAGTACACCACAAGTTCAGGATATGATTGTTAGGGAGACAGTTGGAAATGTAGAGACTGCTCCCAAAACTTCAGCAACCAGTCCACCAAAAGTACCTCCACCTGTTGCACCCAAACCTCGCTGCGCTTCATCGTCTTCTTATTCAACTAAATCTGAAGAGGCAGGTGAAAAAGATGTGCAGTCACCGTTGGTTGTCAAAACTACCCCCAAAATTAGTGCTGGCTATGAGCGGCTACAGGCTATGGCAAAGGCAAAACCAGCCAGACCTTCCAGGGTAATTGAAAAATCCCGTGCATTTGTATCCTCCACCGCAAAGCTTTTTGATAATAAAACAACAGAAGGAGATGCTCCATCCACTGATACTTCTTCCAAGCCTGACAGAAATCGCATCAACAGCTCACTTTTTCCAATGAGTGAAAGAAGACAGAGTACAGAAAGCAATCAATTCCTATCAAAACCACTGTCACCAATACATCAAGAATCAAGTTCATACAGTGCGCCCTTATCAAGGCCAAAATCATTAAATCCAAAGGATATTACTTCCAACAAAGCAGCAATTCCAGAAGTTACATCTCCTAGATCTGATGAAAGTCCTGAGGCTAAGACAGCCAAGAGTCCAACACGTATAAATTCTGCCTTATCTCCTAGACGGGCATCATCAGCTGATGTGCCTTCCAGTGCAATTTTTAAATTTTCTCAAAAAACTGCTCCTAGAATTGATACTGATAGTAAAATTGAATCCAGGGAAGGTAAGACTTTAAACTCTGCTTTGTCACCACACAATGCAAGAGAAAAAGTTGGTGTTCACAAAATTACTTCTCCTACTTCTCCTAAATCACCTGAATTTATTTCACGTTCACAATCTGTATTTTCTCCTTCACCATCCCATGATACATCAGGTATCAAACAATTTCCTGCCAGCCCTAGGAGGAAATCTACATCTTCCTTATTGTCATCACGGTCAACTTCACTCACTTCACCAATCAACGAGGAAGAGTTTAACGATACCATGAAAAAATTTGATGATTTGTTGATGGATGCTCCATATTCACATACAGAAACTGATCCCTCAGAGCTTCTGTTATGGGCACCTGTTAGAAAAGAATCACCCCTTGCTTCCAGTGCAATCCAGAGGAGTAAACCAGACATGCAAACAACTACAACAACAACGAAGGTGGAAACTAAGCCACCAGACACACATGTGTCTGACATTGATAAAAAAACTTATATTGCAAAAACTAATATAGATAATTCATTAGTACCATCCAGTAACAACCAAATTGTGAAAGAAGACACAGTTTCACCCTCTAAAGCTGAAATTGACTTCTCTGCGCCAAAAAGAGGCTTGTCTTCTTCTGATGTGGAAATTAAAGAGGAGTTCATTATTCCTAGAAGCCATGATCGATCAGAAAGTAAACCTACACAGGGTGACAGAAAGGTGGATGATGTATCTGTAGAATATGATGATTTGATGGAACAACCTCCTGATGAAAAGTATAATTTACTAGCATCCATGTTAGCTGATGAGATTTTAGGAGAGACCCAAGTTTCTCAGGAACCATTACCAAATGAAACATTACCTGAACATAAAGAAGAAATTATTATTTCTGAAAATCGTAAGAAAAATAATCTAGAGATGGTAACAGATATAGATTCTAGGGATGCCAAAGTTATTGATGATGCTCAGAACATTGAAAAGAATGTTGTGTCTGAAACTAACAAGGATCTTTGTGAGCAGACGCCAATTGCAGTATCTGCCTGTAATGAGAATCATGATGAAAAAGCAATGTTAGATGAACAGCTAGTTGATATCAATTCTCAGGATACTGAAAATAACTTCACCAACGACAAAAAGGAAAAAGAGCATGAGGATTTTGCTGAACATGCAAGGCAGATCGTTGATGGAGTTTTGGAAAAGATTTCACAAGATCCTGAATCTTACTTAAATTCAAATCCAGTGGAATCAAGGGATAACACAGCTTCCGCAGATTCTTCAGAGGATGAGGCCCCACCACTTCCTGGTGCTCCACCTCCACCCATTATTTTCCGCTCAAATACCGATATGCTGACTAAGAGAGAATGGTTGGAAGACAATGAAGATGAACTGGCAAGCTCAAAGTCAGACTTTTCAAGTGAAAAACCCATGCCTGTTGAAGAAAGCATGGAACAGATAGCTTCCAACATTGTTGAAACTGTGGTACAAGAAAAAGGTGATGACTTAAATTTAACCAATGAAGCAATCAGTAAACCGTCCTTTGAAAATACTCTTGAGTCACAAATAGATCAGTTGTCTTCTGAAAATAAAACTCCTGATTTGAATATTGTTGGTCAAAACACTGCCATGGCTATAAAGCAAGATCAGTCATTAGATGAGGAGGAGGGACACAGTAGAAGTGATTCTTTAGAGCCACTCAATTCAACGGGTGATAGTTGCCATGAGGGATTTGCTGTGCGGATGAGCTCACCAAACTCTGTGGATGTATTAAGTGAGGATTCAGGGATGCCTGCTGATGATGAGTTCCAAGAAGTTCATACAGATGACACCATTTCTCCATCAAATGAATTGAGAGCTATTGCTCTCTTGCAAAATAGCAAACCTACAGACTTTTCTGATTCATCAACAAAAATAGAAATTTCAGAGTCGTTTTCAAAACCAGACACCATGCATGATTCAAAAGCTTTCACTGATTCTGTAGAATGTGAAGAATCACAGTCACCTCCCCCAATGTTACCCTTGTCTGCACCACCTTCTTTCTTAGTTCCTTCTGATCCTAACAATGACTTGGATATTTCATCTGTTCCTCAGGCTCTATCTTCAGATTCCCAGCCATTGTCAAAAGAAGCTTTTTCAATTGGTGATGATAATAATTTGTCAGAGAATAATTCAAATTCAACAGATGAAAATTTAAAAAGTTATGAAGATGCCACCACTCCAAAAGAAGTGGAAATTACACCTCTCATTCAACCATCTGTAGCTATTGTAGCAGAGAGCATTTCTCTGGTTCAAGAAAATGCCAAAGGTGATTCTATGGAAACATCACCTGTTAAAAATGGCTTTATTTCCTTGGAAGTGTGTAGTCAAAGGAAATGGAGTTTGTATTCTGATGAGATGAAGAGTGATTCTGTGATGAATGGACAGCCTGGTGCAGCAAAAGGGAATTTTCCTGAAAGGGCATTCACATCTAGCTTTTCGCATTCAGACTTTATCTCTACTATAGCAAAAGCCAATGAAGTATTGGATACCCTAAGAGTTCCCCATGATGCAGAGATCTTTGTTGTACAATTCCACCAGAATGGAGAAGGCTTCCCGCTAGGCATTGACCTTAGGTCTATTCAAGAGTGTTGTTACAAGGTGAGTCCTAGGTGGCTATTAAGCTTAAATCTGTAAAAATGAACTGACTTTATTTGTTAAAGATTTTACAAGGTTTCTATGATAGTAATGTATTACTCACATCGAAGACTTTCAGTATCTGCATTATTTCTGTCCATTACCGTATGTGAAGTTTAATATAATTAAGGTGAAAAGAAGTAAAATAAAGTCAGGGAGGACCAAGCTGTGTTTTCTTCTCATCTAATTATGATAAATCCTTGCATCATTTTGGATTTTCTTAGGTTCTATTTTATTTTTTTTATTTTTTGTAATTATTGGGGATGAATAAGGGGAAGGAATGGGGGAAGACTTTTGTTATTCTATTTTCTGAAATATAAAATTTCATTGTATTATTCATTTCCTTTTTATTTATATCAAAACATAATCCTTTAAATTACTAAATATCTCTCATTGTTCTTCCTTTCATGACTAGAAAACTTATGTCAAAGTGATAAATAATTATTACTTCCAAATAGGAAAGCTGCTCTATCTTAGGGATTTTTCTCATCGTATAAACATCATTATGGGTAATAATAGAGAGGCTCTTTCACCATACCTCTCTTCATTTTTACAAAAAATTGAATTTCCTTATTCTCCAAATTCAGATTTCTAACATTGTAGACAGCAGTCCTGCTGGTACACAAGGAAGCATTGAAGATGGAGACTTATTAATTGCTGTGGACAATCTCTGGTGCAATCAGTGTTCTTTGACTAGATGCATGGGAAGAATTACTAAGCCCAAGGAAAATTCTGTACTAGTCCTTGCACGTATCAAATCACAGCTAGTCGCGAATGGTGGGTTTATATAACAACAGACTTTTGAGAGAAATATATTACCTTTTAAAATCTTCTTAATATTTCATTTATATCTATATAAACTTCTTTTCTATGAATGTCTTACCTTCAAATTATAGGGTTCTGATTTCATCATGAGTTTGTGTAGTACCAACAGTATCCAGGTTAAATTTCTCTTTCAAGGAATGAATTTTTTATATGCATATATCATTGTGTCAAGATCAAAATTTTATTGCATTTGTTTCACTAATCTCAAATTAATGTTTTATCCTCTCTATTTTGATTTTCATTAGATGAGGAACCAAGCCGCTTGACTGAAGAAAAAGTATCACCCGTTGTTCCCCCAAGATCCTCCCATCCAAAACCTCCAGCTGTCAAGCCTCGTCAGAAGAAATCATCTACATCAAAAACACCTCCTTCATCACCACCACCTCCAGTAACACCACCACCAGTATCTCCCCCACTACCATTATCCTCTCCATCTCGACCATCATTCCCACCACCATCCTCCCCTCCTCTACCAACATCCTCTCCTCCTCAACCATCGTCTTCACTGCCAGCTTCCCCTTCACTGCCAATATCATCCCCTCCTCATCCATCATCACCAAAGTCATCCCCTCAGCTGCCAGAGTCATCTTCCCCTAATCCATCTTCCCCACTACCTGCATCAACTCCACCACTAGTATCACCCAGACCACGAACAACCCCTCCAGTACCTGCTTCCTCTCCACCTCAAGCTTCAGCGCATCCTTCTTCACTTCCACCAGCAAGAACACCTAAAGCGTTATCCCCACCTGTACCAGAATCCACGCCACCTCAAGTTTTGCCTTCAGCAACAGGAACCAAAGAGCAAGCTATAGCATTACCCACTGAATCATCCCTACAAACAGAATCAACATTAAAGGTAGATCCTGCTAATTCAGGGGAGAGCCAAATTGATGGACCAATATTACTTGAGGTGACAATGATGAAAGGAGCAACTGGCATTGGATTTTGTCTTGAAGGTGGCGTCGGTTCTCCTAAAGGCAATTTGCCTATTGCTATCAAAAGAATTTTTAAAGGTTTGTACATTTGAAATGAAAGATATAAAACATTGCATTATTATGTAGCTTCATTGGCTTTCTTTTTATTGTCCTCAAATAAACTATTTTAATGTCAATTCATGTGAGTTATGCAGAGAGCTAATGATTTCTTTCATCCCCTTGCAAAATAATATTCTGTCACTGTTGTCTTAATTTAGTGTCTTTTCGACATTAAATTCATTGATTATAATTTAATTTTGGATATGCAATATTTTGAAATAATTTGATTTTGCATATTCATTGAGCAGATTTTGTAATTATTTGCATAGCAACTAATATTTCATAGATAACAAAGTAATATTGTAAGCATTTGGTTTTTCTCTCAATCATTACTTATGAATCTTAATAAAAAATATCCAAATTCCTTAAGTATAGTTCAAGAGGAATTGTGATATCCAAAGATATTTAGCATATTGCTTTTCATTAATTTAGATGAAAGATTATCATGGTGTTTCTCTTTAGCATAAATTGATGAATTATGTTTATCTTTACAGGAGGTCCTGCAGATAAATGCGGCCAATTGAAAGTCAAAGATGAGATTTTAGAGGTCAACAGAGTTAGCTTTGCTGAAATGCGACACTATGAAGCATGGAATCACCTCAAGTTTTTGGATGATGGAGAAGTCCAACTTAAGATCCGAAGACATTAGCTCTTGACAAATTACCTCTAATGAAATGAAACAGAAATGTTAAAAGCTATGTTGACATGAACTTCAATGGAATATTGGATTACAGACTAAACCTAAACATCCTTTTTAAATTAATATTTATTACTCAGCATTTCTGCATGAAATCCAGAATGAATGTAAATGTTGTGCTATTTATAAATATAAGTAAATGAGAAAAAAAGGGAAGAAAAAATAATGTTTTACAATTTTTCTTTATCTTGAATTTTTGATTGGAGTATGCAAGAGCCTTTCATTAATTCCTTTATTGATAAATAAAGTATCCTGAATAGTGTGTGCACAAATATATAAAATACAAACAGAATTAGAACTTTTGATCATTTTCCATTGATTAATTTTCTAAGAAATGGTCATAGAATGGTTGCAAATGTGTTCTTTTCCTTTTTACTGTTTTTATTTGATGAATTAAATATTCATGTAAACAATGTGTTGGTGAAGACGATATAGGTTCTATGTTATATCAACTGTCTCTTTGTTGTTTGTGTTAAGTTGGATGCAATTTTTCTTAGATAAAAATCAGAGGGTGATAAATATATTCAAGAAACGTTTTGCTTGTATATAAAGTCAATATGTTGAGTTGGCCATTTATGCTTTCCAAAATATAATGTGATTTTCATGTCAAACTGTATTATGTTGATTTATGATATATCTTTGTGAACAAGTACAGTCGAACCCGGTTATACTGAAATCGGATATACTGAAATCCCGGTTAAACTGAAACTTAAAAAAAAAAAACAGAATTTTTTCTATATAAATAGACCGGTTAATCTGAACTAAGCCCGCTTATACTGAAAGATGTTTTGCCGGTTGAGAACAGAAATCCTTGGCCAAAAGTCAAAACCTATACCAGCCACAAAGGAAACAATACAAAAAAGAAAGATAGCAAGAAAAAAAAACAACAACAAAAAAACACACTGTAACGCAGTGAATGGCAGTCCCCTTACAAAATGGCTGACGCAGTCTTTCCTTTCCATTGACATTAATATCACCCGAAATGCCATTATAGCTTACTAAAATACCTCTATACAGCGATGTTGCGTCATTATCGGTTATACTGAAATTTTTAGAAATATCTTTGAGTTTCAGAATAAGAGGGTTCGACTGTATGTTTATAGAAATATTTTGTTCATGAAAAATGACATACAAAGAAAAACCAAAAACCAAATATGCCATTTATCATTCTAACAAATCAAAGAGTTTCCAAAGATGAATGATATTTTTTGCGCAATTTTTTCCCCTTATCATTTCATTATGTATTCTTAAACTTTGTATTATATCTATGTCATTTTCAAAACATTATATTGAAATGCCATCCCTAATCTTTCTCTTATTTTCTGCCAGCATCTTTGGAAGTAATAAATGCCAAAGTTTATATAAAGGCATAAAGATTGATTTCTGATACAATTTTTATTTTTATCATATAGATCTTGTACATAGATTTCTTTTCTGGTATGTGACTACTAGTTATTATCGATCTTCCTTGCCACACTTTAATAAGTTGTAAATTTTCCCATTGGATCATAACATTACTCTAACTGGTATTTGTAATAGTCTAAAGCTGTTCTTAGTCTGCCTCTTGGTGGCCAATGCCGTGCTATCTCGTTTTACCATATCAAGTACTATATCTTCATTTAATTCACATTATATATAGCAATGCCATATTTTTATCAATTTTAGGCTTTATACTTCCATTATTAATATGTTTAAACAGTGCATATTACTTTGAATTTTTGTTTTTTCCCTTTTATCATTAAGTTTAGACTATCGCAAAAAATGAAATTCTACCATCTGGTCACGGGTCATCTTTTGTTTTCTAAATGTTTGTGACATTGGTGTTGTAAGTCAAACAAATTTGGTTGCTTTATGTCTTGTAAAACTAGATTATGGATTGAGCATGGTTGAAATGGTTAGGATCAGTAGCTCTATCTTCATTGACAAAAAGGAATTTTTTTCCAAAGATGAGAAAAATTGCTTCATTTTTAAGTTGTTGACATGTTGATGAATAATATGCAAACCTAAGATAAAAAGCAAAATAGGACATTAAAAACAATGTTGTGAATCTAACTGCTCGGAAAGTTGTATCCCTTCACAATGATTACTGGTATGTTATCACCAAAGCAGTGGAAATGGGTACATTTAATTTTGTTAAACCCCACAATGATTAGAAAACATCCGATGAGTATTGTGAAAATTCTGTGAAATGAAGAATCCCAGTTCCTGGATGCTTCGTCTATTTTGGTTGGTCCCCATTGAGTTAAGTCCATGGAATAATGATGTTATGAATAATTAACTTTTTCTGTAGTGAATATAGTGTAAATCCTACAATGAGAAGAAAAACCAGAGGGAGGATGAATAATATGCTGTTATGTAGCAAGTTACTATTCTTTGGTAACTTTACATGCCTCTTACGTTATTTTTTCTTTTATTATTTATTATTTATCTTTATATTTAATCTATTTATATATTTATGTGTTTGTATGCTCATCTGTTTGGGTGCATTCCATTCATGTTGACTGATTTTTACAATAATTATTATTAAACTATTTTTTTATAATGTCTCAAAGGTTCATCATTTAAGTTTTAGAAGTCATGTTTACTATTATTCCATTACATCATATTTCAAGTTTTGTAATGTTGGCCTGTGGCCATTTACACTGAATAAATGCAATTCAATTCATTCAAACTTTGCGTCAAATGGAGTAGTAATTTTCAATGCAGCTTATGAAAATATTGTATTTAAAATAATGGGATATAACTTAAGGTCTTCCAACAATATCTACCATGAAATACAATACTATCCATCAGATTAAACTGTATCAGGATTATATAATGTGATAATTGGTATCTTCCAATTAAAAAATTATCGTAGGTTTTTAAAAAATAGAAGTAGAGGTCTTTTTTTAATTTGCAGGCTTATTGAAAATTGTTTAATTCAATATGGCATCTAACATTATGTATTGACTAAAAACAAATCATGTGCCTTTTAAGTTGTTACTTTGTTAATTAGCATTAACATTGGCTTAAAAGAATATTAAATCTAATCAAACCTAAATATCAATATGTCATAGAAAGTAATTAGATGATTACTTAAGAATTAATGTCTTTAAAAGTAAGTTAAATATACATGTAGTTTACCTTCATTCTTTACTAATCCATGTGAAATACTGCTATTTGAGATAACCTGTTCATAAATATTCAAAATGTCAATTTGACCTTTTCTCACTTCTTGGTTTTCATAATAAATTATTGTGTTGGGCTTATCTGCTGCGATCATTAAGACCATAGTATATCGCTATAGAGGCTGATCCAATATACATGTACTCTAGTCTTCGTGATCGCGGCAGTTATAATGAATGTTGAAAACAGGATTAAGGGGTATTGATAAGTGCTTTCATAGTGTGTAGTTTTTTTTTAAGTTTTTAAAGTTAAATTCAAGAATGTATTGCTATTATGTCATTTATTATAGATATTATGTACATGCAACTAATATTTTTGGTTGTTGTTTTTAGTTGGGGTTTGTTTTTGTTGTTTTTTTGGTAATCCTGTTGTAAGCTTTAATTTACGAATCACCTGATGATTGCTTAATATTCTGTATTATTGTGAGTTTTTTTCTTGTTATCTCATTTACTTCATCTTCTATGCAAAAGATTTTGTGATTACTTTGCTTCAGTTAATTGTTAGACCAAAGGTTTTGTTATTATATTGTTTGTTTTATAAGCATTCCAAGTTTGTCGTATGATATCATTTCTTTATGCATATCTCAAACAAAAAATTCCAGTTTCCCCAACTTTCTATGAATTATATACTAGGCTGTACGCTGCTGGCACTATATAAAGTGCATTGTGGGCCAATGTACGTAATACTGCGCCTTATGTGACACCAGCAGTACTATGCTATTTCATTTTCATCAAATGTAAATATTTTGAAATTTATATATGAGAGATTTTTTCACTTTACTATTTGAGAGAGCATTGATATTTATTTTCATAAAAGATTCATAAATATCTGTAATCTGTTGACATATATATCACAATGTATTCTTAAGGTTTATTATACTTAAAAAAGAGAGCCCCCAAATTCTGGGAAATATTGTTTTAAGGGAGTAATTTTTCTTCTTCGTGAATTGCAGTATATGGTCTAAAATTACAGTAGGCCTATTATGTCTTTTCTTTTCTTTCTTGCAATTAAGAAAAATGTGTTAATTTTCCTTAGTAAATAAAACTGTAGATCTAGTTGCTAAAAGATATTGAATATACAAATATGTATTAGATTACAATACATTCCTGTTTTTTTCAGTAAACTAGATGGACTCTATTATATATTTTCCTTTATTTCCGTTGTTAATTTCTCTCATTTTATACCCAAAAGTTGAGATTTTTCTTATCTACAAATATGTTGGTACTTACACAACCTTCCCAAATAGTTGGTACTTTATACTTAATCTTTATTATAAATTAACATTCCATATTGTATCTATTAATGTGATGTATAAATCCTTGGAGGTTATTCATGTAGATAATTAAATTGTCAAAAATGTACCTTTACATTTACAGCAAATTGTATCACTGCTGTATGTAATATATTTGAAATTTATATACCCATTTATTATTAACCAGGCTGCAATAAAGATCTGGCTTATCAAATTATCAAGTCTCTTTGTTTCTTTAGGGCTTTAATTGTGTTTTAAAAAATATCTCAGCCTCACTCATGCCTTGTTTGTCTTTTCTGTACTGGGTCGGAGCAATTGGTGGATCATTTTTATACAATTTGCTGCATCTTATTTGCTGATCTGACCGGGTTTCCTCTCAGTGTATACCCAAAAGATTTCCACCTTACTTCCACAATTTGAGATGGGCGTCTCTTTGCATTTTTTGTAGAGCAATTTGTTTGATATTTTGACGGGATAGCATAAGCTGTGGAAACGCAGCCTTAAAATAAGAATGAATTTAGGCCTTTGCTGTGTTCAAATTTGAATATAAATGGAAGAGTTGTAATGACTTCCTCCAGTAGGACTTATATCAGAAAATGTCTATAGCAAATCCATCATGAATGATGACCATGGGTACCTGACCATAGATAGGGGAATATCTTGTCAGTATGCAAGAGTGAAGAGCCTTTCATCAGGTCGCACCTCTGTATATTTGAGGGCGTCAGTGGTCTAGGGGTTAACACAGTTCAAATACGAGAATCTCCAACAGCACTCATCGCCAAAACCGGTCGACTGGGTGACATGGTGGGATCAATTCTTGCTAAACAGAAATTTTCTCGACAACCGTTGGTCATTGGCGATGTGTCTTGAAAAAGTCTTGAATTTTGAGCAGGTTATTCAAGACTTGAAAAAGTCGCCTCTCTTGAAAGTCTTGAATTTGTCCAGCTTCATTGGCGTGGCTTGGTTAATAACAAATTGTAAAAAAGAAGACTCAATTGTGTTTTCTTAACTCGATAATTGTTTCGCTCGACGGTGGTATATTCTACCATCTAGAACTGCCAGTCCCCAGGTTTAGAGGATTATCTCCCCAACGCCATAAGATCTGATACCACACAAATCACAGTCGAACATTGGTCTCTGATTGAAAGTATCTATCTATCTGCCGAATAATGTTGTCTTCTCTCAGAAGGTTATGACATCTGTGCTTTGTGTGTCAGAAGAAGGCAGTGATGTGAGAGAAAGTTGTCTCTGAAATGTTTTTAGGGAGGTTGATGATGTTTCCTTCGGTAGTTTGTTCCAGTCAACGATAGTTCTTGGGTAAAATGAGTATTTTCTAAGGTTGCTAGATGTTG
>JASKDV010227212.1:7678-18503 GCA_032466395.1 Aegires albopunctatus | reverse complement strand
CTTACTTTTTCATGGACTCTGAGATAACCCTAGTGGTTGACTGAGCCCTTAAACTCCAAATAACTAACTAACTAACTCTTCAACTCCACATCTAAGTATTGCCTTGTTAGATTATGTTATATTTTTCAAACAAGCTGAATTTGTATACTATTGTATTGAATATTTTAGAAACAAAACACCATTTCACGGATGGAATTAAGTAATGCTATAACTAATATAAGAGAAAGAGGAAGTTATGGCACTACTTGATACCAACCACGATTTGAGGACCATTTATTATCTTATGCCTCTACTATAACTAAATTTAAAGGATTGATGAAATTGGTTTTAAGTTAATGGTCTACAAAGAGTCAGTCAATGAAATATATGTTTGGTGTGTTTTATTTATTTTAATTTTATTATGCAATTTGCCAAAACAAATATTTGCTGTTTGAGGAGCAAAGAAGGCTGTATTTGCTGGTCAAGTAAAGATTTAGACCCATAATAAATATGGAATTTATGACAACAAAATTGTCATTTGTCTTTAATTCTTATAGGTGTGCCTAGAGCTCAAGGCTCTCATGAGATGTTTTTGCTATTATAAATTTTATGTATTATTGTTGTTATTATTACAGTGCAATCTCGCTAATCGGGAAACATAGGTGGATTGTATAATGGTCCCAATGAACTGGGTTTCCAGATTATTGGGGACCTAACGATTTTGACTTTCCCCACAACACTTTAAAGTACTTAAGCCGTTCTGCCATCTCATGGCAGTCCCCATTGAAGGATAACCCTGAAAAGGACTGTGGTTAGCCCTGAAAAAACAACAACAAAACTGGGAGCGCTGGAAAGGACAGTGGGATGAAAACGATCCCACCAATGCCATCCTCTATGTTGTGGAAACTCTTTCTTTCAGCAAACTTTAGGGAGTCATTAAACAAGTTCCGAAGTTGTTCCTTTGTCTAAAAGTTTATAAGACATGTTTTGAAATTGAAAGGAAGTCATTATTGAATTTTATGCTTATTTAATTAATCAAATTGACTAACCCAAATTGCTGTGCAACTCTCATATTGTTGCACCAGGTTTTTGGAAAATCTCTAAAATGTTATGTTTGTTATCCAAGCTTTAATCAGATCTTTTCTCGTGATACATCTTGAAAGCAGATTTAAAAGGCTTTGATCAGTCAAAGAATGGAATGATGGCAAAGAGAATTAAACTTAAAAGTCTGCAAGAAGAAATGATCCACTTAGCCAGATTGATGATGAATATAAATAGTGTCATGATAACTAGGGTTTGACTTGATGGTCATGTTTTGGTGAGATGTTTGAAAAAGCAATTGAAAGGTGAAAAAAATGCTCAAAAAATATTATCCTGATTAAGCGGGGAGGGGACCCATTTAGGGAGGTGAAATAAATATATAAGAAGGGCGCACCTTTATTATTTTATTATTTTTAAAATTTGTTATTATTATTTCTAGTGAAAGACCAAAGGTATTGCAGGCAAGAAAGCTGCTTCATTAAGTGTAATATTGTCAATTTTATGTAACTGGCATACCATAGTTTTGCTGAACAGAAAAGATAAATTTTGTTTATCTTCCTATCTTGATCCGAAATCAGTGTATCATTTTGTAGTGGACCAGTCTCTTCATTATTTCTAGATATGGAATCTGTTTTTTGGTCGAGGAAAACCCTGCAGTGATATCGCCAAAAAAGTGGAAATTGGTAAATTCAATACAAGAAAAAAATACAACTGAGCACAGCCCACTTATTGCCATTGCCCATTTCACAAGTGTCTATCTTGCCTACGTGATTGATTATCTTCTCTCATTGGTTAAAATGGGCAATATCCGCCTGACACATATTCTCTATTGTCTATTCACAACAGAGGCCAGATGATTACCCATTTGATCTTAAATCTACCTTGCTTATGCAAAATATTATTCTACTCTCATTAGTAAGAATCAGCAACTAATCATAAGATTCATTTCATTGAATAGGTACATTTTCACCCAATCATAAACAGTTACTTCATTCATTACTTTACAAAGCGATCTGCTTAAAACACTTGTTTGAACATGATCTCTATAAATCTGTTATTGCCCAATCCCGATCACAAAGTTCCTTGGTGGAGACTGTATCATAATTAATTAAGATCCAAGATAAAATATAATTCAGTAGTTGCTGTTGAGACACAAATTGTTAAATTCATGTTAGTCCCAAGATTCACGTGAATAGTTTGGATCCCATGGCGCGGATCATGTGACCAGCAGCAATGATTCCATTGGAGAAATAGTTTCTAAAGTTATATTTAATTAGAGGCGAAAGGGTATTCACTCTCTTCTCCATCATCTTGCCGGAGAGCAAGCATTTGTTACGACCAGAGAGCCATGATATTTGATGTTGTATTATTGCTTCGGGGTGAGTTATAATTCAATTTGAATTAGTTTTGGCTGTATAATTTAGTCTTTTTATAGTTGTAAGTTGATGTAATCTGTTAGCGGAATTAGATTAATTGAAATTGTAGATTATGATATCGATGTAGTTAATCATTAGATTTGGTTTATTTATTTTAGGAGACAGGTTGGAGAATACAAGGGATAAACCCTTGAGATTGAAATTGATGAATTAATTGAGAGAACCTTAAGAGAATCCTTGAGAAGCAATCTATGACGATTAAGCCATTGGCCTAGCCAGTATGTCCGCCCTGATAGAGCTAAGAGGGTTGACAAGCAAGAAGGAATCAGTAATTTGGCCTGTAATGTCATAATGTCAACAGCGAGAGTGAATGCTAGTGTATGATGTTCCTCCGTTGTTGAGAACTCATTAGTTCTATTTACGAACCACTCAATCTAAGTATCATATGACAGAAGAATTGTTTTTAACTATAGTTTTATTTAATGTCATATGAAGGATTAAGTTATAAGTTATATTATTATTTAACTCACCAGTAGCGCGAGCATTTCATTGACCCTAGACTATGTTAGTATTAGTACATAGAGAGTCCTTTGGGAGTGAGATCTCTCCTCATTATTTTTCCTGTATTTTTTCATGATTATTATTATGTTTTGATTATTTATCAAATTGATAATGTTGTGTTAATGTTATCTTATTAGTTTAGTTAATCCCTGTTATTGTAGTGCTGTCTTGCATGTTATGTAGTTGTATTTCACCGTATTATCTGTTAGTGTTAATTATTATTGTAATTAGTCTAGTTATTAATGTTCTTGACCGTATGGCCCTGAGTCAGCCGGCACGTGTCACTCAGGAGGTGCGCTTGGCTACAATCGGCTGGTCCTCAGTGAGTTAATGGTTAGTCATGACTGTATGAAGAAACACAAGTTTTGCCCTTTAAAGACAAAACTGGGATTGAGACAAAAGTGACACAAGGCAAGAAAAATCTTGTTAATATTTAATAACAGAACAAATCTACAAGACTTTCCATTGCCTTTATTATTATTAACAATGTCAAGTACATGATACAATCAAAGGTGTAGGGTATAAAAAGAGATGAATACGTAAGATGGTTGTTATCTTCAGAAAAACTGAAGAAACCAGAACAAAGACAAATTGATAAGAAAGAAGTAAATTGGAAAACACAATAAGTTTTCTAAAGCAAATTTGCTTCTTTGACGGGTCATTTCATTTAAAATCTAAAGAATAAAATGTATGTAGTTATTGAAGAAGTCTGTTTTATTTAACATACTTGCCACAAGCATATTATATTGAACCAAATTTATTCACTTTCACTGCTTTTAATCCTCCTCTAGATAAAATAATACCTGTAATAGCTTGCGTCCAGTGCTTGATCATGATGGTACGACACCATAAACTATTACAAATTAATAAAGTATCAATTTTTTAAAGATGAAGTTACATTGACTATATTGATGTCTCTTGGCTTTCAATTGCAGTGAGAATAAGAACATAGCAATGTGAATTACCACTATATCATTAAAATATATTCAACTTGACATTTGCCAATGAAAAGACAAAGTTGTGACAGAAGAACTGCATTTATTATATTATCAATTTTATTTACTGCAAATGCTGTTGAAATCCTTCAAGCCTTGTATGGAAAAGTCTTTATAGTGATCCACAAAAGGAGCCAGAAAAATAAGGGAAATTGAAAATGAAATGCAAAAAGCTTAGTTAATCTGGTAACCTGAGAAGTAAAATAAAAAGGTGCAAAACAGGACAACTTGGAGATCGCTTTTCAGAACCAATCTTTCACTGGAGCTAAAGTAACAAAAGAGGAAGATAAAGCCATGTGGTATTGAAAAGGTATAGTCAACTACATTGTAAGGTATATATCAAAGAAGTAAGAAATAGGAACACATATCATGGAGAGGTAATAAATTGCTCATTCATTAGCAGAGGTGTGCAATCAGATGATCAAACAGAATCTGTTACTGTTACTGTTAACACATTTTTTAAAGTAATGGCTTGAACATGTTGTGGAGTTTGATGTTTAATGTCAAAAGGAAGAAACTTGTCTTTGAATTCATATAGTTCATTTAAAATTCTCATTTTGATTTAGTTAAATTAGAAAGATTGTATATAACATGGTGTATTGTAGACATTTCATTTAGAACTTAGTTCACAATCAGGGATACTCCAATTGAAGGGTTCATAAGCTAGGAGGCAACTTTGTGGTGGTAGAATTGTTTTCATTTTTAAATGATAATATAATCACTCTGATTAGAAAGAAAAAAACAAAAGAGATACATGACTGGTTTAGGTGCAGTACTCATAGAAAAAAGCAAGAAGCTGCTGCTGATTTTCATATATATCATTACCATTAACAGCAATATGAAAAGAGGGTATGGAATGCTAAGGAACTTCTTTTCACATTTCAAAATCTCACAAATAAAAGATAACACAATTGTATTGGTCTTTAAGAAATGTCTATTTAATTGGAATTGAATATTCATCTTTTTTATAAACCAATAATTGTTAAATGACAACAAAACATCTACACTGATTCTGACCATGCTTTAAATGCGGAGAAAGATGAAACAATAAAACCTAAACTAATAAACTAAATCAAAACTGAACGGTTGTAGTCACATAAAGTTTTCCATCACATTACCTGCAGCATGCATATTAGGAGAGAATTGAAACAGACATATTATATTATAGTATAATAGTATATATGGGCATAAAAATATAAATATTTAAATGTTTCCAAGCAAAATTTATGATAATAAATTGTACAAGAGATGAAATCATACAGTATTTATATGCAGCACAGAACAAACGATAGCGTGCAAATCAATATGGTAAGAGTAAAAATACGCTTAAAAATATTGTTAGCAAAAGCACAGCTTGCAGACATAAGAATATACTGCAAGTTTAAGAGGAAAATAGAAAAAAACTCAAGTAAGTGCTTAAATAGAAGTAGAAGGCAGGTATTTAATAAATGAGGACTAAATTCCATACCAAACCATGTGAGAAAGACGTCATTTAGAAAAGCGATAAAGTATCATATAAATATCAACTTTGATTGAAGGAAAAAAGCTATTATATTTTTGATGAATCATATGACAAAATATATTATATGCAACTTACTCTTGGCTTTAAAAAGGTTTCCAATTGAGGGTTATATAAAAATGAGAGAAAGAAAGGAACATAATAAAGAGAAGAAAGGCATTTGAGAAAAGAATTTTAAGATGTTTTACAGCAAGTGCAAAACTTGTACCGCAATAATGTATTATGGCAATGACTAAACCAAAAAAAAATAAAAAAATCTGAATGAACTAGCTATTGATTTAACTTAATATTTCATTTTCTTGCATTTAATACATTTTGTCAATTCATAACTTTTTAACACTTTTGAGTAATATTATTTGATATATTGCATATTTTGATTACAAAGCTACAACCAGGATGTTATTTGTTTCTTTGCTGTGCAGGTAAAACAGAATTAGTCAAAACAGAAAAATCTATATACAGGGTGGCTGGCCCAAAAAAATATGTTAGACAGTCTATAAAATAAGAACACAGTGTTAAATTGATTTGACAATTTACATAACAACACTTATACCCTTCAAATATTTGTGTAGACAATGTCATAGAGTTTTGTTTAAAATCAGAAATTTGATTGCCTTTGATGCGTAAATTGACATAAATGCTTTCGGTGCATCTCTTTCATGAATGCTTATTTTGATAAGCATCAGATTCTTATCATGGGTCATGCTTATTTTGATAAGCATCAGATTCTTATCATGGGTCACTCACTTAATTGTGTAATCCAGCTACGAGCAAGTAATCATTCTATAATATAGCAGTAACATGAACAAAAAAACATTGCTGTAATCTTGAAATTTGATTAAATTTTTCATTATTTGTGTTAATTCATTCCTCATCAGGGCACTTAAAAAAAAAAATCATTTTCTTTTCGTTGATTTCTTCTTGTTTATAAAATTCAGAAAGAGTTTAATTGTGATTGTAGGCTGATCAATTTTGTAAGAATGGATTTAGAATTCAAATCTAGGCTAATGTTCTAATTCTAGATGTAGATATTTAAATCTAGTGGTGGTTTGCATTAAAATCTGCTTTTGAAAATGACTCTTTGTCATGGTAAAATTGTGATAGAGAAGTTATTTTTAAAAAAGGGAGGGCGCGCTTCTAGCATCATGAGGGAAGTTTCTGACAAAAACTGAAATATTTGAACAATTAACACCAATTGATTTTCATTGAATACAATAGGAAAGCAATTTCTTCATGGAAGTTAAGACTTCGTACTGTCTATCTACAGATCATGTAAAGAACTATTGACCGAAAAATGAAAAGTCTGTTTTTACAGGTTTTGAACCAACTGTATTCATATTGCTCTGCCACATTTAAACTGAAACCAATGGGTCTGAAATTTCGCATACTATCTTTCAATGAATATCTGCCACTTTTTGTGAAATTTTATTGAATTATCTATGTGATCTTGATACCAGGCGCTCAAACCTCAGGACTTTTTAGGGTGCCACCCTATATATGAATACATGTATACTAAACAAGAAATCCTAAAAATAAATAAATAAATAAAATATAGAGCTAAAGCGAAACAACAACAAAAGAGTGAGTTCTTATCAATATGATAAATTGTAATGAATATGTATCAAAAACTGGTCAACTCTAAATTAGGAATATGTCCTTTTATGGGAAAACTTATTGCAATGCAAGAAAAACAATTTATTATGGTAAAGTAACATAAATTTTAACCCTCAACATAGTCAATGATAGTCCCAATTACAATTATTATAGAGATTTTATTTTATGCGACATTATATTGAAATGACAAAACTTACTAAGAGCACATTTTTACAACAACCACAAATACAACAAAGTTGCACAATCACACATAAACACAAGAAGCCATATGAATCAGGAAAAAATCCAAAACAAAACAAAACCCACAAAAGAATGTGAAAAAACAAAAACAGATTGCCCTCATTCTTATCATGGGTCACTCACTTAATTGTGTAATCCAGCTACGAGCAAGTAATCATTCTATAATATAGCAGTAACATGAACTTAGGATAACAAATCATGAAATATGGATTAATAGAGCAGAAATGATTCTGCCCACCCTGTGTTTCAAACAGAAAATTGTCAAAATAATATTCTAAAAGCAAATACAATAGACCCAAAATACATTGTTTTTGATCAACCTATACGACTTTCAAAATCCTTGCTAATCTGACCCTGCAATAGACAAGATTGATAATATTTAAAAAAAAATAAATAAAAAGGTGATATAACTAAATGCACTCTCAGTTTACTAGGATGGAAGTGTGGACAAAAAATATTATTCACTAATCAGAATGTAAAAGAAAAAAATTATAAAAGACAAAAAACAGAACAAAGACAAAACCAAAACAAAAGCAATTAAAAACACAATGTATGTATTTGATAATAATGATAAATGGAGCTTTCTCAATAATAGAGTATTAATTATATGGCAGGACTGTTTTTACAATCTCAAATTGCTTAAAAAAAATTATTTTAAGCAATCAATAGATCAAAAATAGGAATTTATGGGATTTCAATTTCAAAGATATTTTCTTGATAAATTTTCAAAAAGTAAAAAGTAAAGATGGTTTAGGACACAAGAACAATTTGTCTCTGGTAAAATTTGATTAAGTAAATAAATTATTTGGTTGATGATTTGATTTCTCAAGATTTTTAAAATGTTATAAACATATTGCATTAAAAAAAATGTAAAAAGTAATTTCTTACATATTAATATTAAGCCATGCTACATAACATTTTCTTTGAATTTACTAAAGTGGAAAACATTTATAATAACATACATATATATATATATTGATTCAACAGAACATGATTTCATTCAAAATAAAAGTAACATTATTCAGTACTGAGGGGTCATCTCAGAGACATTTTTATTCATCTTCTCCTTCACCATACTCACATATAATCTATTTGAAACATTGAATATTGCAGTTAACAATGTATATATCATATTTTAGTCAGCGTCTTTCCCTTATATTAACATTCACAAATATTCATCCATTATAGTGATGAAATGGTATTTTTACACTAATACTTAATACTAATCAAATCATTTAACCCTGAAATATTGACTGAGTTAGATTTGTTTGATATGATTTTTTTTTAATTTCTCAGAAACTTCTTGTTTTTTTATATTAGCAATTATAATTTTCCCTTAACTTACTGAAACTACAGCAATGAGGAGCAAATTATATAAGGCATTGACAATTCTTTGTCTTTTCAGAAATTAATATCAACGATAAGCATTGATGAATGAATAGAGGCTCAATACTGTATGAAATATTACAAAAAAGAAAATATTATAAAACATTTAAAATCCACCACCATGACCACTTCCTCATACAGTTATAAAAAATGTTGATGATAAGGTAAGTCACTGCTAAATAGAAGAAGGGTATACAGTCTGGTCTCTCTAATCCAGGCTTCTGGAATCTGAATCTCTCTGTAATCTGAAAGATTTTCTGGGAATTGATTTTGTTTTTATTATTTCTTAGTATTCCCTAATCCGGAAAATTCTGTAATCCGAACTAATTGCCAGGAATGGATGTGTTCAGATTAGAGAGAGAAGACTGTATATATTAATACTTTGTATATCTCGGCAAACAAAACAGAAGTGAAAAGCACCAAAAATTGAATACCCTTATAATAAATATAATTGTTGAAATAAAATTTAAAAAATTTAATATCTCTTATTTACAAGTACAAATATGGCATAATGGCAGAGAAAAAAGAGTTTTAGTTTCAGAATGGTGTTAGAATCAGAGATATGGTGAATGTTTTTAAATCTCTTTTAATGGGGTCATTTTTGAGTGAGCTTTATCAAAAGTAAGAGGCCAATGCATTTCTGCTTGTTACCATTATTTGCTCTGGTAAAAATAGACTGAAACAAAAGCCATTGGAAAACCCCATTAAAAGCATTTTGCTGATTTTCAAAGTAGTTATACACAAAAATAAAAACCAATTAATTTTAATTAGAAAAAACCCAACTAATTTGTTTTCAACTCTGATAATAAATGGAACACAAAAATTAAGGTATGCATTGTATCCATCCTGGTGATTTGAAAGTAGTAAAATATGGAGTTAGCAAATACACCAAACCTGGTGATTGGTGGTGGCTGTTTTTCTAAGTGTTGACTCGAGTGATGATAATCATTTGTCTATCTTTGAGGAAAGTGATAATGGATACACATGCATAAAAACAACTCATGAATACATGGGGGATTCCAATAATAACACTCTAAAATTGTGATGAGAGAAAAGATAAGAAACAAGGACAGGCATTCTGAAATATGAAAGGATAATTTTCCTATATAATTAAATACAAAGTTTTCATTACATGCACAATAACAATAAGGAAACATAAGATTATATATTCATTTAGTATAGGAAGTACTGACAGCGAACAAGTGATTCAATGATAAACAAAACAAATTCATTGCCCATATCCAATCATTTGAAGACATACCAAGTACTTCGATGAAAAAAACAACAAAACAAATTGTACATCACCAACTTATACTTGTAAAAATCAAAGCAATTATGGAAATGTCAATTATTCAATCAATTTAATGCATAATCATCATCATTATCATAAATAATAATAATAATATTTAAAAACAATCCTCCTCCCATGTGAATTCCTTTTTCTCTTCTCTATAAAAAACAAACAAAAAACCCCCAACCTACTAGCACCCTCAAACTCAACAGACAATTAAAAAAAAAAAAAAAAAAAAAAAAATTCCAACAAGGGCTATAAAAAAGACTGAAAAAAAAAAGGCCTACACAGATCTTGAAAGTAAGTAAGAAGAAATAAACTAACTCGATAAAATTCAACACCCTTTAAGATCCTTGAAAATAAACCAGTAAATATAAAATATCAAATTAAAAATATTCCCAAAAATTCTCAATTAGCACAAGCAAACAATCCTAAAGAAACATACAAATAAACAACAACAAAATCTCAATTCACCAAGTAAATGAGTTTAAAGTGCTCAACACATTATCTTATCCAAATAGACGTCATTGACCTTCAAGACCTATAAGCTTGAAAATTGAAAAAGAAAATGAATTTCAACCATAGCATAATGTTTACATTTCTTCTCTCTTTTATATACTAATGCAAAAATGATATCCCACAAAAGGAAATGAAAACAAAAATATTTATATGAAATGCGTTCTAATAATAAATAACTGCTTTAAGGATTATCTAGCAAAACTTGTTCTCTTATCTATGATAAAATAAAAATAAAAATAAGTCCCCTACCAAACCAGACGCGGGGGGGGGGGGGGGGGGGGGGGGGGGGGGGGGGGGGGGGGGG
>JASKDV010227103.1:0-18513 GCA_032466395.1 Aegires albopunctatus | reverse complement strand
CCCCCCCCCCCCCGCCCCCCCCCGCCCGGCGGGGTTTGGGTTTTGTTTGGGTTTTGTTTTTTTTTATTGTAGGTTGTATTTCAATCGCTATTTTCACCGATTTGATGTACCACCTATTTTTCAAGACTCCAAAATTTACAATTTCCAAACTTTTCCATCACGTGAAATTCCAAGACTTTTCCAGTTTTGTTTTGTTTTTCTGCATTCTAACCCATAAACTCAGAAAGTGTAAGTAACTCTATGGCTATCAATGCGTTAACATTTGGGTGGATCGTGGAATGTATGACTTAAAAAAATCGTTATAATTTCAATAACTATTTCTCAACTAATATTGATACATGTTCATGTGCATGTATTTTTGAGTTGTGTCCCTTGATTTAGTCACTGTTGTGGCACGATGGCAGAACGGTTCAGCCGTTGGACTCGCATGCGAAAGGTCCCGGGTTTGAATCTCATCGGAGACGCCGTGTTTAACCCTTGGGCAGGATTACTTACACGAATTGCCTACGTTTGCGGCCTGACGCTCGGTGACGGTAGTAAAAAATACCATAAGACAAATTTCCCTTCTGAGATGAATAAGTATAAGTGGAATTATTTATTTATTTTTTTTTAATGTTTTTGATCTCCATTTGTCAAAATACCGGGGGCTACTGAATAAGATAATTTGCATTGCACTAAAATAAATTTAAATCTAATTGGGCCTATAGGTGCACCATAACGCTATGACAACGCTTTTATGTCACAAATCGTCTAACTAAAAAGCAGCGAGTACATTCATAAAAAGTCATTGAGCTGAGTAATTTAGTTACACTTTCACTGCCTTCAGTGTAACCTCTCTTAAACGGGCACGACGTTAAAGTCATCTGGGTTTCACATTTTCCAATAAATTTAACTTAATCTAAGATCTTGGTTTACTTTCAATAGCTTCTCAAAGTGCCATTACGGAATACGATTATATATGAGTTATACTTGAGTCTGAGTGAAAGTTTTGCTGAAATGGCTTATGCCTCATGTTATTAGTTATAATATGCCAGTGTTATATTTTAATTTATATCATATCACTTATAACCCGGATGTTTGTCTGGTCAGAAAAAGGAGACATCAATCAGGTAGAGCGGAAGCAGAACAAATTTAGACCGTTGCCGTCTGCCTGTTGTGTGTAAGGTGAAATATAATAAACACATTTTCTGTGTGTTCTGTATGGACACTGTGGACTCCAGAATGCGTGTACCCTTTTCTTGGCCATATGTGATATGGCATGCTCCTAAACCTTTTGTTTGATAAGTTCATACAATATGTATAATTTGTGATCTTAAAGCTAATGGGAGGTTCTCTGATTGGCCAGTGCTTTCTTAGTAGGCTCCTCTCCTGTCACCATTGAATTACATGTATTACACAGAATCAACATCCATCACAATTGCAAACAGGAGTGGGCTGTAAATGCCTGACTGTTAAATTTGTGTATAATAAGGATGCCTGGAGTTCAAATCCTATTGGTAATACGGTGGAGTTTATCCCCAGTTAAGCATAACATTCAACTACCCACTTGCCCTGGTTCCATATGGATCACTAACTGGGCTGGGATTGGGAACAAAATAAGCAACGCAAAATTCTATCTCATACCAAAGTCAACTAGGAAGAAGGTTACATTCAGCATTTATAAGCCATAGAGAAGTGCAAAGGGTTTTTTAATGGGGATTCTTTTTTGTTTATTAATACTAGTTCACTTCATTTAATTAGATATTTTCAGTCTAATCAAAACCCAATTCACATCTAAATCATTTGACTTCAGTTTACATAATTTAACTTAATTTATATTATATATATATTATTTAATTTTTCAGGCAATTATGATTAATTTAAATGGAGAAAAGATCATTTCAAGATACATGTACACAATCTCTTTCAATAAATGTTTCACTTTAATCACGATCATCGATACATAAAAATGGAAGTAATAAGATAAATATCAAAATATTTTCGGTATGTTAACATCTTTATTCTTTTGAACATTTCTGTCACTTTTACAATTCTGAGCACGAAATATTAGTTTTATTAATATCAGACTCATGAACAAATATTCCTAATTCCCTACCATCATTAAATTCTTTGTTTTGATTTCTACACTATCCATGAGAAGTAATGATACAATAATTAATCCTGCTTTAATGATTGAAGAAACAATAGATAAAAATGAAATTGGAATATATGAGATAGGGAGATTTGTCGCATTCAATCTAATGCAGACATTTCATTGATAAAGTGTGGAATAGAGCAGACAATCAGTTGATGTGGCTAATGGCTAATATAGGACAAGTTCAATGGATTTCAAAGGCAGGAGAAGAAAATCAAATAGGAAACCCACAATTTGGACAAGTCCAACGTTACAACTTTCTAACTCCAGCTCAGCTGATCCCGTTACACCGTGTGTACAGTACAGTAGAGGATGGAAGTAATGTTAAGAGTCTTTAGGAATTCAATACATTATAACTTTGTACTTAAGCCCCCAAGCCCAGCAGCCAAAAGTCAAAGAAAGACATTTACAACACCATGGTTCAAACACCAAGATAAGCAGCGAGAGTCTCTATCATTAACAGAAGGCATAACTTTCTCAAAGGTATTGAAGTAAAAGGCACATTAAGAGATGAATCATTCAAACCATGAAGAAAATCTAACAAGGAAAAACGTCAACACTTTTAACTGAAAAAAAGTATTTATTAATAAACATATTTTCATTCTTCGTCACAGGTATAATTCAACATATTCAACCATAACATACACAAGCATGCTATCAAATCACTTAACATCACATTTTGCTGCTGAAATCAGTCATTAACATTCAAACATGATAATGGAAGAGAAATACTATAGAATGGAAATCTCATTACAATTCAGTTTTCTTGGCCTTCTTTTTCTTCTTTCCATCCTTGTCATAACCCGATAACCCATCAGTTGAATGCTTGGCAAGATACTTGATAAAGTCTTTCACTTCCCGTCCACCCTAGAAAGAAAAATGAATGAGGAAAGCAGTTTTAATAAGCATTGCTCACCTTTTCATGTTTGATCATAAAATTATTATGGAGTTTGCATATTACAGCACTAGTCGGCTATAAACGCGCCTTATAAAAGCATGGATTACCTAAATGTGCGCTGTCGCTGTCTGACGGATTATTTGCTATGTAATCTATATGTGTATAAGCACGGCTACATCGCAAATAAGCACACTCAAATTTCCCACACCCATTCCTCATCCCCCAAAAATTCTAGACAACAGACACCTCTAAGGGATGAACACCTTTCGTTATCAGCAACGGAGATGGGGAGACATAGTCTTGCGAAGACCTGATATTTTGTACATTCTTTTTTCTAATTTATATTTTCCGCATTTATTCTCTAAGTGTGTGTGGGAGATGATTAAATCAATATAATTAAAACCACAAGACGAAAATAACAACAGTTCACACACCTGTAGTAGGCCTACATTGTATTGTATAAGCCAATACATTATAATTAAAATCAAGGGACGCAACCCAAAAATCAGTACCAGAGGAATCAATCATGAAATTGTCGACATCTTAAAGCACTATCGGCTCTATGCACACATCGCCTATAAGCACGGCTCAGCCCTCGAGCGACTTCCGGGCTCATGGACGACTAGTACTGTACTACAGGCCATGAAATATGTATAAAAACTTTTCATCCACATCACAAGGTCACCATATATGTCTACCGCTCACTAGGCCTTAGTAAGCTTCAGTGTACTGCCGTTTGCATCCAAAACGCAGGAATATTCTTCTATACACTCAATGAATATTCCTCTATACACTCAATGAATATTCCTCTATACACTCAATGAATATTCCTCTATACACTCAATGAATATTCTTCTATACACTCAATGAATATTCTTCTATACACTCAATGAATATTCTTCTATCCACTCAATGAATATTCCACTATCCACTCAATGAATATTCTTCTATACACTCAATGAATATTCCTCTATACACTCAATGAATATTCTTCTATACACTCAATGAATATTCTTCTATGCACTCAATGAATATTCCACTATCCACTCAATGAATATTCTTCTATACACTCAATGAATATTCTTCTATACACTCAATGAATATTCCACTATACACTCAATGAATATTCTGCGTTTTGGATGCAAATGGCAGTGTAAATTAAGAACTATGTGCTTGTCTACTATATATATGTCCACAATTAAATTGTGAACTTTTAAGACTAAGAGCAATAACTTTGTAACTATAGCATAGGCCCATGTGTTATGAAATTTGAAGGCAGGCCTTAAATGCTTATGACCGAAAGTAAAAATTATTTTCCTTTGAAATAAGATATTGACTTTATCTCCTTTGTGTTACATAATGTTTTGTTTTTGGGTCTTCTTATCTGTTCTTTTACTTCTTTTAACAAAACAGTAAAAACATATTCATATCAGAAATAGATCTAGATCTACGTCTTATGAAATAATAACATTTGTTACTAGTAAAGCATAAAAATGACAAAATTAAGAAATAAATTCAGACTATCATTTTTTCATTTGCTTATCTTAACATGCATTTTTTTCATTGTCTATTGACATAGTATTGTTGCTATATTACACTGCTCTAACAACCCTGTCCCATAAAACAAGTTACGGAAACATCAACAAAGACATTATCTTCTTCAGCGTGCAATGGGACTTCCGAGCTCGACGAGACTCGTATGAATGCTGATGGCCAAAGCCGAAGGGAAGCTACCAACAGGACACGGAAGTACCTGAACGCTACCAAAACCAAGATCAGACTAGGATACTGGAACGGAAAATTGCTACTTTGGACTTTGGGGGACTACCATCAAACTAGGCAAAGATTCTTTGGTTATTATGAATTAAGTGCTTGCAAGCATTAAGGTTATCAGCAACCCAAATATGTTTCAAGAAATAAATCTATGATTTATTTGATTTTAATATAACAAGCTTATTCTTTATTTCAAATTACTATGTGCATAAGAATCTATATGTAAGTAAGATGTATGAGTCAATAAGAATATGAGTGAGACAAATTACCTCATATTTCATTGGTGAGCTCTTGCTGTCTTTTGGAGCATAATAAATCGTTGGGAAGCTGTGAATAAATATAAACATTGAAATAAAAGAACAAAGAAACTAATAAGATGACATTTGTGTGACTGCATAGGAAAATCTTTCAATATCGTTCGACTCACTTCCGAGATATGGACTTCCAAAGTTGATTATTGGCTATTTCAACTAAAAATTTGAATTGTATTTTTGTGTGGGTTTTGTTGTTTGTTTGTTTTTTGTCTTGGGGTTGTTGTTTTTTTGCTTTTTTTTGTGTGCTTATAATCACGATCTTCAATTTATGTTTATTGGGTTTTTTTCTGAAATTCTAAGTCTATATTCCTTTTGAATCTAACTATCATGGCCAATCAACACTGTTTCTGAAAACCCAAACTTTAGATGCGACTTTCTCAGTTTTATATTTCGCTGACTGGATATCTAAAGAATATGCAATATCTCTGCAATCAATCAAGATATGAAAAAAAATAAAAATGTTGAACAACTTGAAAGATTTTTCCTGTACCACCACACATTTAATGATGATGCCTTAATGGTTTACAAATTGTTTCGATATTAAATAGACAATAAAATTAAAGATAGTATTAATCCCTTCCCCCTTCACTCGTCTCACAGCTGCGCATTGGTCTTAATTTAGTTGCTTGCCAGTCCGACTGGTAAACCCTCGTCTCAAGCTATTAAAAGGTTTATGCCACATCACTATCCTGGCCATTGGTGCGCTTTTTTTCTCATGAGTTTAAGAGAGAATTTATCATGTTTTATAACATCGATAATATATAAAGCTAAGTAAAATAAGAAATATCAGATAGGAGAAGATCTGCACTTTTATGTGGTATTTTTTTTGGGGGTAAAGTATGTTAAATAGGAGAATCAATAAAATAAAGCCTTTCAAATAGTGATTTTTCACATCAGTTGTGAACTCTTATAAGTATTAAGTGGTTTTAAAATCTCCATTTTGAGGCATTTCACAGCGTTTTATATATAAACATATTACGTATGGAGAGAGAAAATATTTGCCTTTCTACACATGGTAACAACATTACAATGATGTGACAGTTTTATTGCGATCGCTGATTGATCATTGTTTCCTCAGATGACCATAGCTTTCTAGAGCATTTTATACAAACGTTCGATGAATGACAACTATAGACCTGCATGTGAATCTTCACCGGATTGTCTGAACTTTTTTCTCCGCTTACCAAATTTACAAATATTTAATGATTTCCCAGCTATAGCTCTAGTTATATTAAGTTTAAGACAATAGTATGGACACAATAGCCTTAAATAATAAATTAGGCCTATCATACATCGGTTACTTCATGAAAAATCTAGATCTAGCACTCTACTGAAGATCAAAGAAATTAATCATATGTTCCACCTACATTCACTTACCTCCATGGCCTGCTTTTAGATCTAGATTTTTTTAAAGGTATTTTTTCATTTCAGAAAAGGCAAAAGCAAATAGATCTAGATCTACCCGTTTCAGCGATCTTTCTCGCAAATTCCGAGAGAAAGTCTCGGTTGCTGTCTTTTTTTGTCAATTCTATCGAAACTTATTCCGAACACCATATTCAATAGCTTTGAGATCAGCTCACCAATCTAGAATATTTTCAGGCATGATGATTTTAATTATTAACTTTACGGTAGGTCAAGAAATCTAAAGTTAAGCCTAGAGAAAGTCACTTTCACTGAGGATTGTCTTTTCATAGGTACAACCAAAAATTGCAACGCGCATGCACATTTTCGTCGTCATTCGTATTCCCATTTTTCTGACTTGCCGACGGTGTCAATCAATAAATTGTAGACTCTAGGTATATATGAGCACAAAAAGACCGATTGGGCCGCGATTGTCGGAAAACATGCAGGTCTACAACTAGAAATGTCTTTGTCAAGGTCTATAATTCAGGAGCTTTTGAAATTATCAGAAAAGGTCCATATTAGCTTCCTATTTTTTTATCACATTAAACAATGCATGCAAACTCAGTTCATTAACATCAATGATATTTTGCTCATGAGAGCATTGGGCAGAATCATTTTTGTAACTCACTTATAATTGTCAAATACAGAGTTCTTAATTTGGTTCATACAAGTCTTTGTGCAAGCAAATTTTGAGAAATATGCATCAATTTTTGAGATATGCCGTTCCTCCAATTGCTTTCTAGGCAATCCTCATACGTTACCTGTTATACAAATGTATTCTAAAACAGGGTTTAAAAACAACAGCAAACCAAAACAAATAAAAATAACAATATTTTTCTTTTTAAAATATAAAAAAAAAAAGCAAACAAAGATCACACCAGCAGTTTTAAACGAGCCTTGATGAAAATAAATTTGTGAAATATGAGAAGACATAAAAACTTGATAAAAGTTTTATAAAAAAACAATGCTCACCCTTTAACATCATAGGAAGATGGGACATCATTAGCAGTGGCATCCATCTTTGCAATAGTTACACTTTTTTCACCAGATAACTAAAGAAAAAGAAAAATAATACAGCAGAAAGTCATAAGTAAGAATCAATATCTGCTCAAGTGAAGTGTACAAATATAATAGGATGCCCCCTCATTAAAACAATATAAGCCTGTAGATCTAAGATAATAGATATTATCTTTGACTGTAAAATTTTTCAAATTACGGATTATTGCCAAACCAAAGAAAGTAAAGTCAATTCAGATCCACGTCTTTGAGATAAGGCTTGATCAATGAGAAATAGGCTTTAACAAGAAAACTTATTAGAAGCTCTCAATGATACACGCTTATTTTCATTTTGTATTTTTTTAATTACATTTTTAATAATACTTTTTTTTTGTTTTTCAGAGGTGATGATATCCTTCTTGAAACTAAAAAAAAAAGAAGGATAAAGCAGTTATTAAATTTTTTTCTTCTAATTCTCATAAACATTAACAAATTTAAGCAAAACAAACTCCAAATTGTTTGAAAAAATTGAGAGGAGGTAAGATATATAAATATCATGATCATTATTGGCTAGAGTGGTGAGGGATGATGAATTCAAATGATATGAAATGGGATTCTAACTATCCTATACATTTTAGTATCGAATGCTAGGATCAACCATTCAAATGATAGGTTCAAAAGGAAATAATATTGTTATTTAAAAAATGCTTGATGGCAGTATGGGAAAACCCTAAACAAGTTGCTGGGCTTCCTTTTGAGATATGGACTAACATAGTTGATTTATGGCTTTCAACAAAATTTAACTTTTTTGCTTTTCAGGTCTTTATTTTTTGGAAATTTTAAGTCTAAATTCCTTGTGTTGTAACAACCCTTTAAGATATCAACATGAAATCAAAAGCAAAATACTCAGAATAAATTGGTCTATTAAATGCATCAGCATGAAAAAAAATATATCTTGGATACGACACGTGAGGGTTTTCCTGTGCACCACACAAGTGTTAAACGGGCAAAATTTGTTTCTAGACCTGTTTTTACTGCCCTAAAATCCTACCTTTTCTGCAAGTTCATCATATTTTGGAGCTAGGCTCTTGCAATGGCCACACCATGGTGCATAAAATTCAATAAGAACATCTTTATCCTTGTTATTTACGATTTCATCAAAATTTTTGGCAACGACAACCTGCAAGACAAATTTTAATTTGTATAACAGATAAAATTACAAAAATCATTCTACTATTATCAATTTTACTTGAAAATTGATGAAACAAAATGAAAGAACAGTGGAGTCCACTTAAACATGTTTAAAATACACAACCAGATATTATTGTTTCCCTCCAGGTGCAGCTTATATATAATACTATTACACCAACACGAAACATCTTCGCCACCAGTCAGGCCCATTCAAATGCCTTATTTGATGAAGAGCTGCAAAGCATTGACTTTCTTTCATTCTCCTTATAGTTGCTCTCCCCATGTGCATGTGTGTAATAGAGGTAATAAAATGTTAATCCCTCCATTGTTTGTGTACATTAGCATTTTTGTTATGTTCGCATGGATGCTACAATAGGAAGTACTATCACCGCTTAGCTTGAACCCCTTTTTTTTCAATGTTTATTTCGTTTGATATGATAAGCAGTAAGAAAAACAATGTCTTCAAACGAAATTGAAATTGTTTAAAGATGTTGACAAAAGATCAATGATACAATCTAACCGCCAAAAATATGGAATATCATAGAGGCAAGAAGTATGAATACACTGGTCTCTGGGCCCTCATATAAATGTTGGACGCCGTCATTTAGTTGGCAGTGGAAATGAAATAAATAAAGACTTCATTCCATCAACAGCTTCACTTAATTGTTTTAAAAAATGCAGGGGTGGGAATTTTTTAAGACTGTATGTGGACCAAGCTTATGCAGAGGAATGGTGATTTAAGTCAATGCTTAATAAGTCAATCTTTGCCAATCGCTCCCAGATGACAATTTCAGTGTCGACGAAACGGGCATTTTTAATAAATGCTAGCCTAACAAGAATCTCCTAGGCTTCAACGGTGAAATTTGCACTGAAGGGAAAAAAAAAACCCATACCTTGATATTTCAAATGTTGTATAGGATATAAAGAAAAGCCATACCTTTACAGGATCACTATTGTCCTCTGGAATTGGTTCAGATTTAAGATATGGTTCAACATTTCCTGCGAGTACATCACGAACAAATTTCTCAAAAGTGTCCATGCTAAATAAAATATAAAAAACAATTTTAAAAATTTAACAGTAGTAACCAATGTTTTTCATTTAATTTTATCTAACCATTTAACCTTTTTAGAGCTAAATTAGTACACAAACTCGCTGTGTCTGCCCACGCCCATTGCTGACAAGGTTTCCTTGCTTTCAGAGTTAGTAATGACCGAATAATCTTTTTCTTGGCAAAATGTTAAATTTTTATAAAGCTACACATTTTTGAAAAGGTGAAGAATCTATTCATAGTTTTACCTCATTGTTTACGTTCAAAATTTCAAGTCAAGCATGAAGAGTGTGTCATAAGAAAAAAATTAGTATATACCATAATGCAAATACATACAAAAGTGGAAGGGAAAAAAAAGAGAGAATAAATCAATGTTAATTTACACCAAAATTAATGAAGTGATTCATATTATACTGCCCTTATTTCTATCCTGATTGGCATTGGTGTAAGTGCAGATAAATTATAAAAAGCTGTGCTCTTGAGAAAAAAATATGTTAAAAATTACTTCTCACCTGAAGTCATCAGACATTGGGTATTTTTTATTCTCACTATCAAAAGCACATACAACAGGTTTATCAGCATCTGTTTTCAGCTCTCCACATTCTGCCATCTCAGGTCCCATTTCACCACGACTGCTAATACCAAAGTAGACTTTTTCACCTTCATCACGAAGTTTTTTGCCGACTTTCATCACTCTATAAGGTAGAAAAAGTAAACAAAACATAAACATAACAAATAAAGAAACAAAAAACAAAATTCGACTGAATTTCCTTCCCACAAACTGCTTATATTTCTATTTCTTTTTTTTTGCAGTCACTTATGACTTTTGCATTTTTATTTTCATGCCTCGATGGATCAGTCAATTTTTCAGATTTCTGCGGAAGAGTTCCACCCTTCCCTAACAAGACAAAATTTACCAAAGATTGGTGTTCAGTGGTCAAAGACAACAAAAATAAGGCTTTAAAAGGAATATTGGTCTAATTCATTTACCCTTACAATCTACATCTTCAACAGTTTTAGACAGATTTAGTTAATATTTAGGGTTCTTTATTCAATAATGGTGCACCCGGTCACAAAGTCTACGGGGTTCTTGGCACTTAACAGGATGGAAATTCCATCTTCCATTTACTTTCCCATTTTTGTAGTGTAAGTCTTCTTGCAGGATTTTATTTCTCTATACAACAAACTATCATCAGCAAAGACTAAGTTAAGTGCCAGGAAAGAGATTACAATTGATGTCATTTATGTATATAAGGAAATAGAGCAGTCCAAGAACAGATCCCTGCGAGAACGCCTGAAAGTACAGGATTTGGATCTGACTCTACGCCTTCTACTATTACTTTTTGGCTCCTACCTAACAAGAAGGATCTGGTCCATTCTAGGATATTTACAGAGTTGCCAAAATTCATTTTATTTATTAGTCCTATGTGATCTACTTTGTCAAATGCTTTAGAGAAATCTAACAAGATAGCATCAGTTTGGCCCATTGATATACGCAATGGATTGAAATTTCAAGTCAAACTTTTGTGGATAATGTGACTTGCTGTAAGGAATAATTTTATTAAAAAGGACCTTTTTATAGCTTATGTTTTCATGAGAAAAGTACCAAAATATCCATTGTAAATTGAAGAAAATGAATATGAAAAAGAGTATTTATATAATTTTCACCAACCTGTTCCTCCAATAATTTGTGCCTTTGGGATTTCGCTCATAATCTACATCGAAATAAGCAACAAATGTTGGTTTACCAAAGCTGTCTGCATTGCTCATGGTGCGCATAGCACATAAACCAAGCCTGTGACAAAAATAAATATTGCATTATTCAAGGTACTGTAATAAAAGTCTTAAAGGGCAGATGAATAGCTAAAAGTCTTAAAGGGCAGATGAATAGCTAAAAATACAATGTTATATAATGTGGAGTTTTTTTAGCCAATTACCACACTAAATCACAGAGCATAACATTTTAGATAAATAATGCATATAGCTGATATATGCTTGATTGGATTACTTTTTTTAATCCAAATGAATAATTCTTCATTCTGTTATCCACCATGTTCTTTTTTCAAATAATCTTAATTGTTCAACTAGCATAATTACGTTTTCCTGGCATTACATTTATCAAATTTGAAAATTATTTATGACTATAAATATAAACAGAAATTTCTTATTGGAGTAATGATACTGTAAAGCATTTTTATATTCTAATATTTTTTAAATATAATCAGCAAATCAGTTAACCATTTAAGAATTCATCTATAAGCATAGCTGCCATTTTTTCTATATCCAAAGTAGGAACAGCTTCAACGCGCGTCGACGTTAAGCTCACTATAGGCCTTGATCGTTAAATATTTTAAGTTGATTTATAAATTATGAAAATAACTTAGATCTATCTGTTGCTTTATAAACTAAATTTAACAAAGTAATAAGTAAACTTTTTTAGATATCTAGATCTAGATCTCGTCTGGATATTCTAGTAATCAATTAGATCTAATATCTAGATCTAGATGATTACCGACTAGATCTAGATTCTAAGACCGAATCCAAACAAATGAAATCCAACCATTCTAGATTTCAATTATAAATATTCCACATTGTGTCCATGAAAGATAAAACTAAACACTTCTAAATCTATAAGTCACGAAGTTGGGCAATTAAAATCCAAATTGAAATATGATAATAGAAGTCACGTAGATCTAGATCTAGAATATAGTTGTCAGAATAAAAAAATCCAAATAGATTTATCTAGAAATATTCCTCATGGATGCAATCAAAGATTTAAACTGTGATCACTTCTTTGCTCCTTAAGTCAAGTAGTTATTGCAAATAAAATTCAAGCAGGTCTAGATATCTAGATGTAGGAAGATTCCTCGTGGAGTCATGAATGATAAAGTTGTGGACAAACACTTCGTTTTAGGTTTGTATCGATGTCGCGAAGTTGGACTAGAGTATTTCCGGTGATCCCAGAGGACTGGAAATCGAGTCGAAAATTGCCGAAAGTTACCGATAAATTACCAAACGAAATCGCAAACTCCTGAAAGTAAACAAAATACGGCATCGATCTTTCTGAAGCTCTATCATAGTTCTCAGATCATACTAAAGCAAAGCAATCATACTCGCGTATCCAGTTTTGCTAAATCGGACGTAAGATTTAATAGGAACGAATGGCAGCTATGTATAAGTGTTAAGCATTGCCTTTACTTACGCTTCTGTTTCAAGAAAGTTCTTTATTTTATCAGTGCTAGATTCAGTACACCGAACCTGAGGATCCTCAAAGCGGCTTTGCAAAATTTTTGGACGGAACAAAACGATACCACTGAAATAAAGAAACAAGTCAAAGAATTTAATTTAAAAAATTTAACACATTTCAGCAGGCAGATAACACACTAAATGTAACCAAAGACTAATAAAAACAATTTTTTTTTTTTTTTCATCACTCAACTTTCAAATTGAACATGCACTGCATGGGCTCTTGATTAATATATGAAATTTTACTTACTCTTCTGTCTGTTTCAAGGCTTTTTTGACATCATCATTGAAAGTATAGCCAAATTGTAAACTTTCAAGCTTGTCAGCAACCTTTAAATAAGCCTTGTAATCATTGCTGTTTTCAGAGTCAAAAAATCCTATAAGTATAAAGAATGGTAAAATATGAATTTTCTTCAAAACAGACACACACACACCAAAAAAATATATTAAAATATAAAATTATGAATCTCTACTGTCTTGATTTGAAATAAGTGATCATAGGACTATTAACTACATCACTTTTGGCACTTGGATACTTCTTGCATAGAGCCCCTCTAAATTTCTAACATTTTGTTGGTTGCCACTCTTACTTTTACTATCAATGCTCATGTGAAATCCTTTCGTTAAAACTCTCAACAAAGTTGTGAATACAATTGTCCCAGATATTTAGCACCTGGCTAAGACTTGACTGATCACCAAAGAGATTTTTCTATTGATGTGCAAATTAGTAGCATGCACCCATGTAGGTATCATCTGTCTATTGAATGAAGGCGTGAAAAGTTATGTAGAGGTGCAATTAAGACTATAGAACAAGCTGCTAGTTTCAAAGTATTCTACCTTGGTCATAGGCAGAAGATCAAAGATGCCAGATGGCCCCTTACCGCTTTCTTGTACCTTAGCACAAATTTGATTTAACGCCACTGTGCTATTTGAACAGATGGGCAGGACTAGGCAATAGAGTGAGAAATGGTGTGAAGGGGGAGAAAGTGGTAGCTTAACAAAGGTGACATTTCCAGCATCTTCATTGTTTGATGCAAGTCTCATGATTGTTGTTGTGTTGCATTGAATTTTACCCACGCCCACTACTTTGGTGATATCAGGGTTATCCTAGACTCCCTTGTAAACAGCCACGGGTTCTTTTACATGCATATATTATACACATGGAACCTCCGATATTATAGTCCGTCTCCGATAGGACTTGGCACTCTTTATCCTAGCAACTTAAGGATAGGGGCCAGACGGAAACCCGAAAATAAATTTGGGTTTCAAATTCAAGCCTGCACGGGTTTGAACCAGGGAACCTTGGCATGGTAGTCGAGCGCTTTAACCACTGAGCTATCCGCTCCCCCTAAGTCTCATGAATATTCAGATCAAAGATAAATGCTCTTTCCCCCTACATTTTGGCTCCAGAGGCTTTAGCTAACGATTGCGTTAACTAAGTTTAACAAATTTCAAATTTATATCACTTATGGCCAGATGTCTTAAGTATTTTATATCCAAAGGATCTTACTCTATAGTGTTGCATCAAAAATGTTTTTTCTAAGTAGCTTACCCCCTCAACTAAACATTTCGGGAAGTATGGTTGTTAAGTTGTTGATCCATGGATAATTTACATGAACATCAAGCATAAGAAAAGCTCACCTATAACTCGTACTGAGTCTGTATTCAAAAACTTATCGGCTTTTTCTACTGTGCTAAGGTCCTTTGCCACAGGTCCACTTTCTCTATTCATAGTTGACACAATGCCATCTGGAAATAATAAATCAAATATAAATGAATAGATTAAGTTACAAAGCCATCAATCATGGCCGTGATAATCAAAGTTAAAACATGACTCAAAATGTTGGAATTCGTGTCTACACTTGAAAAGCTTTGCCAATTCAAAACATCACAACTTTTAATCCTCAAGACTTTTTTCAAATTATAATGGTTATAATTATTTTATTATCTCTTATATTCATGTTGAATACAATGTATTTATAACAGGGATGGGGATAGGTCTGAAAAAAAATCAGCAAGAGTATAAACGGTCCATGGAATGTTTGCAAATCATCGCACATCGACCTATAACACACAACATATTGACCTCCTACATATCTATATTATCTGTTGTGAAGTTAGACTTATCTTTAATTCCGTCCTCCTGTGCAAAAAATTAAAAGGCAAGGAATAAGAAAAACAAAAATGTAGGTCAATATTAATATTCCACTCAAAACTCCAATGAAAGTATTGGTAACGTGCACTTTTAACAACTCTGATAAATCAATAACTACATAAGGCATTATGAAGGATGTCCAGAAATGAATGTCATTAGCCTAAGTCTTGATCCACCTGACTTAATCTCCTTGGTCGTGTGTAAAATGAAAACAAAAACAATCGCATGGACGTAAACTGGTCTCACGAACTGATTATCAACGAGCTTTCCCAGAGCGAGTATCACCGCCTTCAAAGATAATTGTATAGAGGTTGCATGGAAATCACAAACTGTTCGAAGCTCACCAGCGTCACAAAAAGTTCAATAATAATGATACCGGAACTGCTCAAAAGTGATCGAAGCGCGGGCGACCCGTATCGTTGAATCTAAATATCCCGACCGTTCGTGGGTGGATTGTTATATCCCTTATTTTCTTTTGTTTGATGTTTTTTTGCTTCTTGCAAATACCAGGTTTGAAAAATAAATCTGCACAATCCCCATCCCTGTTATAATAATGACAATAATAATATTTATAACTATCCACCATAAGGTGCTCAGTGGCACTTTACAATGACATAAGTGTTCATAAAAGGGATCACATACATCATCTGGTGATCAAAAAGGGATCACATACATCATCTGGTGATCAAAAGATCCCAGGTTCGAATCCTTTTGTAGGTTGTGATGTTAAATGCTTGGGAAAAACTTTACATGCATTTCCTAAATGCCTGTTAAACCAAAAACAGCAAAATCAAAAAACCATTAAGAAATTGAAAGGGATTCATTTTTCTCTATATTAGTATAAAACTTAGAGATAAACAGAAAGGGTCAGGGGACCTAGCATGGCTCATCTGAAAATATTTTAATATGATTCTTTTGGCCTGCTACTACAATGTTGATCAATTTTAGGGCCAAGCACTCCTCCACTTGGCCATAGGCAACAAAGTATGACTGGTAGTATGGAGCACGCGAATCAGACTGTTAATGTTAGCAACGGGTGTTGCGCGAAAGCCTACAACACTATTTTTGCATCGCATAGACTATTTGCTTTAGCCACTGCTCCCAGTATTGATAATTAATTCATGTTAAGCCCATTCTTCCTCATCAACTTGTATCCACGTCATGAAACCTATTACCCCACCAAGGACAATATTGTTATTGTCTCTTGCACCAAAAGTGCCTCAGTTAGAAAAAAAATGAAAACAGTAGAACCTGCTTAAGTCGACATAAGAGATTGCAATAGGTTTGAAGAGGTACAAGGGAATTTATCGTCATAATTGTGTATAAGTAAAAGAATGAGTAAGTGTGTGTTTACGTGTGTCTCTGTGTGTATGAGTGAGACAGCCGATGTTCGTGATACTTTCCCTACATCAAAAGATATGCCAACCAGGGAAATTCTCCATGAATGTGGTGACACTGACACTTGAGGTCACGGCTGATGGTTGGGAATTCAAAATCAAGTCGACTTAAGCCGAAAGTCGAGTTAATAACGTTGAGATATCTGGGTTCTACTGTAAATAATAATTTTAAAAATAGCTAAAGAGACCCTTCCGTCAAAACCCTGCACTTTGCCTTAAATCACGGGATTGCGACAAAAACCAACGAAAAACCTGGGTGGCCCAAGATAACTGGCATTCCTGTGTGGCAGTCTTCCAACCAGGCCCCGTTGTTTGGTCTTTAACTCAATAGAAATGTAACTGTGCTCTGAGATGAAGCAATCTTAAACTGTAACGGCTTATTTAGTTATACATTTTTTACTGTTACTTTTTATATTTGGAAAATCACTATTATGCTTGTAATAATCAGATTTGGCAATTAAATATTTTTTAATCTTTTATTTTGCACAACATGAGACTGAATAACTTTCAATACTGCAAGTTATATAATTTTCTATTTGTAACCCTTTTAAATCCGTTTTGATTGAGAAATACCTGATGTAGCATGGATGTTATCAAAACAATATCATATTTTGCTATACATACTTCTACCTCCAATATGAGAAAAATATAAGGGTAATGACCTGCTGATCTAGGGCCATTGTAATCTTTGGCAAATTCTCCGTTCTTGAAAATTTTCAAGGTAGGGTAACCACTTACACCAAACTTGGAACATAATTCAGTATTAGCTGGACAATCAACCTGCAAATTGTAAAAATAAAAATATATTATTATACGAGAAAGTCATTGTGGGATGAATTAGGGTTGTATGTACATTTAATATTAACATTTTTTAATTGGATGCAGATGCAAATTTTTTTCAAAAATACAAAGTAGACCATTACGACAAGATGGCTTCTGACATGCCATTTTGTCATTAATTCAGACGATTTTTTTTTTTTTCATTATGGAGTGATTGACCTCTTTCAACCAACCTCAAGGGTTCTAATGGTTATATCGTGGACACTAAAATGTTTTTCTTATAAGTTCTTAATGTTCCCTAATCAGGAAAATTCTGTAATCCTAACAAATTGCTGGGAATGAAGGTGTTTGGATTATCCTCTATTGTTATTAAATTATGATATTATCTATTATAGGTGTGCCACCTTCCCGTGTCATTGAGTCACGTGTTGATTGGCCTCTAAGACTAAAAAGTTAGTGGAAAGAGACACCTTAATTGTATTGTATACTATGGCTTATGTTGTAAAAAATATAGGTATCCACGTCCTATTTAGGATTATGGATTGTCATATGGGTTTAATTCCTTGGAGTCTTTTACTGCCTGGTGTAGGTTTGGCCTCTATATCAGATTTGGATAATATATGCAGACCAGAAAAAAAGGGGGCATAATATTAGTTGGTATTTATACAGAGGATGATAAAGAGAGAATTCCATTAATGCACCAGTTCACGTTTGACTTGAGTCTGACCAGCCAAAAGGTTTGCCCCTTCACAATTGTAAACACTCTCATACTAGGATATATATTTGAATCTTGAGATTTTGTCTTTTCTCAGGCAAAGCGGGTTCTTAAAAGGCAGGTTCTAAGGTGAAGACCACTGTATCGCACTTTTTGGCAATGTCAATAATTCACCACCTCCAGACCCTTTCTTACATTACCTTACCGTTCCAGCATATCCCCTTAAAATAATGCCCCTTGGGACGTAGCCACCCAGACACGCCTCCTGTGAGAATCCCTATCCAGAGCCAATCTTCTGGCCTCAGCGATGTCTACATTCAACCAACCCATGATATCTTTCCACTTTCTTCTCGGTCTACCTCTTTTCCTTTTTCCTACTACTTTGCCAATAATAGCACTACAAGTTCAGGATGGGGGAGCTCTAGATAGACTTAATTAATTTCGATCTCTTTTTTAGAGAT
>JASKDV010226992.1:0-18513 GCA_032466395.1 Aegires albopunctatus | reverse complement strand
GTCATAGCTTAGTGTCCCATTGGAGGGTCATCATAGTCATAGCTTTGTGTCCCATTGGAGGGTCATCATAGTCATAGCTTAGTGTCCCATGTGAGGGTCATCATAGTCATAGCTTAGTGTCCCATTGGAGGGTCATCATAATCATAGCTTAGTGTCCCATTGGAGGGTCATCATAGTCATAGCTTAGTGCCCCATTGGAGGGTCATCATAGTCATAGCTTAGTGCCCCATTGGAATGTGGTGAAAGTTAATATAAATTATAGTACCGATAATTAATACTCATTACTCTGTACTGAGTGTTCTAATCTAAGCTGCTCTATGATGTATATTATATAAGTAACGCTTCATAGCTTTTAAGGCTTAGGGTGGGAAGTTTGGTTAATTGATTTGACATTGAGTGTTCTAAGCTGCTCTATGATGTATATTATATAAGTAACGCTTCATAGCTTTTAAGACTAAGGATGGGAAGTTTGGTTAATTGATTTGACATTTTTTGAAAATTTGAAAATTTTATTTCACTATTCATACTTAAGGCTTAAGGATTTTTTATGCTTCGAATTTGCGATGTGAAATATAATCAATTTTTCATGTGAGCGTGAATTTGATTTGAATATTTCACATTTTATGGCTAGAAATTTTGTTTGCTTCAATTCAAAGTTTGCGGTGTGAAGTTTGAATTTTGTGTTTGTTGATTTTGTTCTGTTTTTCATGTAACAGGATAAGTGTCGCCATGTAAATTAAAAGCAAGGGAATTTAAAACAAAACAATGAATCACTGTGATTGTATGACACGATCAAGTCACAATGGCTGCGAGTAGGCCTTCATGGAGTCCCAAGAAGAAATCACAACTTACTTACTGTTATTTTGAATGTATACTATGTACTACAATTAATGATAATAGGTTTTAAAGCCCCAGTAAACCAATATAATTGTAACTTAAATTAAATGTTTACGTCAGACAGTTCATTCAATAATAGTAGGTTTAAAATCCCCAGTAAAGTACATGTAATATCGTTTTAACTTAGTGAAATGTTTATGTAAGACAGTTCATTTAAGAAATAATTGTTCAAATTTTGTTTCCACGGACTTAGAGGGTCGTTATTCAAAAGTTGTTATCAATGTGTACAAAAAATGGATAACCACTCTAAAAAAAACTTTTTGTCCTTCTGATCAAGAAGACATACTTTGGGAGATGTGAGACCATGTGATGTGTAATAAGTAATTATATTATTACAATACTGTAACTGGGTATCCATGCATATTCCATTCTCTCGATGCGACCCTCTTTGCTGTTTTCCGACGAGGAATTGTAAGGATTTAATGTTCCTGGACAAATCTTCTATAAGACTTCCTTGAGCGAAACATGAATATAAGATAAATTAGAGCACTCAATATTGGTAATACATTATTGTACATGTAGTAACTATTGCAACCCCTTTACAACATATTATCCACTCTCTTTTCACATGGATTATCTTCTCCTTCCACAATCTTCATCAACTCCTTTCGGAATATACGGGGACTAGCGATAAGTTTTCAATCTTGCATAATGTACGTTACCTGTAGCCAGGTTCTTATTTTACATCTGAGTGCGGTAAGAAAAATGTATATAAGTGGATCCATTCTCGCTTCAGGGAATTGAACATGCGACTTTTGGAACATCATCACTATCAGAATGCCCATCAATCTACTTGATGCTACATACTATTGTATACACTTAAACTACACAGCCTTTTCTTTCAATGATAATTATAAAGTAATCATCTTTAAGTAATGTAATCATGATATAGATATAAGCTATGTGGCCAATTCAGAGTTAACTTAAGGCGTTTCTATTTCCGGCAATAACATTACATGTACCGGTAATTTTGTTATTTTATGTTTTGTTTTGATTTTTGTTTTAAAGGAGAATGATTACTGCATTTGAGACCGATGTGTTATTTTCATCGTGACTTCTGATTATTAGTGAATTTGAGGTCACGCATTGAATTTATAGACAGCATCTGCATGATTACTGTATTTGAAACCGCGTTGCATTACTTTTGTGGCTTAGTATATATTATTTTTACTATACAATGTATTATAATATAATGACTGCATTTGAAAGGTCGCATTAATCCCATAGTTTCCAAACATACAAATAGACAACTAAGATACCCAGACAATGCAGAATTTTGTCTATTTACCATTGCAAAGTAAATCCACCCCAACACTCACTTTTACAGAGTCAAGATTCCCCTTTCGTATCCATATGTCAACACGAATTTAGCCTTTTACAGTTACGTGTACTACAGTAGTACTAGCACTACTAATACTGCAACTGCGACGTAGCAATGTTGTTGCTTCTCCAAATTCTTAATTGAGTTTTAGATGGCAATGTCAAAGTTAGGCCTCGTTATGGCTCATCTTGATTGAGTACGTTATCAAGTTAAAATTGAACTAAACGTGGAATACATGTATCATGACATCCGAAATCTCACTTTCTTGTGTAAATGTAAATAAATCACTCCTTCACATTGGGGTAGATGCTGATTGACATTACATTACTACATCAATGTTTATGTTGAAAACCGATTGTTTCGAAATTCTTATCCTGTGGTTAGGCAGGATGTGTTGTTGTTAATTGTTAATGTTCCAGCAGATCTCGGGTCATAGCTATAGCCCTTTGTCTTAATGCTAGGTGGATGAATCTGCACGTCTTAAGTTGTGAGGAATCTGCGTTTAGTGTGTTGTCTGCTGTGTAGGCAGGATATAAATGCCTGGTCTTTATCTTATACCAGATAGACAGCACGTGCCTTCACGTATGTAAATGAACCCTTGGTGGTTGAACATTGATAAGAGCAGGCCGTTCCAGCCGCCTGCTTGGCAAAATTCAATTCCAACAAACTTCTTCCTCTGACAATATTGACGCTATCTATCCCATCTGAATTAAGCAGGAAAAGTTAAGATATGAGAGTAGAGGAATGAAAGAAGTGTGCCTGGGCAACCACGCTTCCTGATAACACATTGCCCATGAACAATGGAATATACTGCCAAAACGTCTGTCAAGACAAAAAGAGTCAATGACTGCATCAATATGCATGCTATTTCGATCATTGACTTAAATGTTGTTACCACGAGTTTAAGTAGCCTATGTTATCTTATGCTTATTTTCAATCATCTTTATTTTTATTTGGATAATTTCAGTTAAGGCTAAGGTGCCATGTCGCATGATATGTCTTTGTGGACAATAAATGTTCATCTCATTCGGTCCTTATCTAACATAACAACAGTGTAGGAAAATAATCTGGGAAGATTTCAGTTTACATGTGGTCAAATTTTCTTCTTATTCTTAGGTACTGATAGTTCAAAAAGCCATAGATGTTTCCTTTCATAAATATATACTTTTGTAAGTGAACAAGACGTGGACTTACTAGTGATAACCAATGTACACTGCAAGTAGGACCGACTCGCAAAACCCAGGAATCATATTGGTTAGGGGGATTTTGAGACACGAAACAGGGCGGCATGCTAGTGCTAGGTAACTTGCACAATACATGTACATATAAAAAATTCAGGTAGTGTTGGAATGGCTTAGGGATTTTCATTGAAGGATGCATTCGAGTATATGTATAAAAAAATCTAGCTTTATCAAAAATAAGTGAGTTGTAGTTGTAACTGTTTGAGGGGGAGAGGGATTATCTATTACTATACAAATCCAGTCACCATGCAAATAAAGTGAATGACATCGGTATGCAGAACCAATGTAGAGCCTTTGGTAAATAGGCATACATGTACAAATTGTCATTTTGGGTTTCAGAAACATAAATGTAGATAGAATCTACATCTTGAATCCTGGTCATTCTTTTAGATAACGGTTACCATTTACAAGTGCTGGTGGACTAAAAGAATCGCATTATTCGCGTCAAGAAATAGTTATAGGAGTAGGAGCGCATTTATCATGTAACATAATTGCACACTCCCTTGTCTCATTCATCTACCAGATCCTGTTGCACATCTTGGTTTCATAAATCACATAGAGATACCCTCTGGTGGCTCTAGACATTTGGTGTATCAAGAAAGTTCATACACATATTACATATACTATGAATCATGAATGAATTGTGAACATGTCAGGTTGCCGTCCATGCATGTCCCAAAATTTCATCCCTATCTATAATCTATAACTAATTATGGTACTTCTGTTAAGCAACCTGCTTTGTTATTTAAAAATAAATAAATGAAAATACACAGAAAAAGAAAGAAAAAAAAGGGAAAGAAAGAGAATTGAAGCATAGAAAAAGAATGACAACTTTAAAATTTCATTGCATTAAACTAAAGCCTGACAATGAAGCAAGACACCAACAAAAACACAGCTTCACAATATTGAACACAAAACAAAACATCTGTTAATATTAATTGCAGTACCGACATTCATATTGAAGATACAGAATTAAGCTCAGAAGAAAATACAACACCATTAAAGCAAAAAAAACCTACACAATTTATGGTCTTTTAAAAAACAGATTCCATATTGTTTAATTTTAATGATAAAGATGAAATCTTTAAATATGAGGATGAAATATCAAATTAATAATACAGCAATAATAATATAAAATATAATCATCATATTTGCGATAACCTTGATTCAATTTCCTTTTTTTTCACAAGCAGCAAAATCAACGTCCAACATGTCAATTACGATAAAATCAACATGTACTTTGACCCTCACATGATAATCATACAAAATAAACCTTTATTCAGCCCTCCATGATATACAGCATTCAACCAAATCGAGACCTGAGCAATAAGGCTAAAGTCACATGAGATGTTTTAGAAGAGCACATGGCACGCTCTATCTAAAGAACGACGAAGATCAGATTCCATAAAACAAAATAAATCAAATGTCTTAAAATGAATTTTTAGAATTGTATATTTTGAAATCATAAATAATCTTGGACGTTGACAAAACTTTATGTTGGCTACAACTTTACACTCATGTGACTTGAATAGACCCACTGCATTGCTCTGAGTAAGGGTTTCAAGTGGATTGAACCTGTAGTTATTTAAGAATTTAAAATGGGTTAGAAAAATAAGGGAGAGAGGACTCGTGCTAATAATATATATATCAATAAGTAATTTACATAAACAATGCATGACAAATTCACATGCTAGCCATTTACAGTGAGGGTGATGATGATGCAAACTAACTAACATTCAAATGTTATCAAGGACATTTCATGCTGGGATTGATATAAACAAAGACCTTCCATAAAGAAATGAATGACATGAAAGCAAAGAGCTAAATTTCATGAATAAGTGACTTCTATATGGGTAAAGTAGGATGCTCTTAGGAGATTTCAGATATAAGAACACATTCATGTAAATCTTGTTTCTCTTTGTGGGTAATGATAATACATGTACACCGAATATGGCCGTCAGTCAATTTTTTGACAATTGAATCTAAAATTTGACAAGACCAAAAAAGCCAAAGAGATACTCTAATTCACAATGTTTTATAAAGATTTCATCAGAGTAGTGCTTGCTAAATACAGCTCCTTGCAAAAATACAATGTACAAAAAAAGTTTATAGCTGCAACTGCAACCTTCCAAGAGAGCAAAATCAGATTTGGCAATTGGCGCCATCATCATAAAAGTAATTTACCCCGAAATCAAAATCTAATTCGTGCCCAATATTAAAAGAAAGCCTACTAAAGGCTAAAGGTAATAATATACATAAAATAAATAGCATACGATGTTAATACTTTCTTTGTCTCTTTTCTCAATGTCAAACTTGTACTGGGTAGAGAATTTGATTATAACTGAGCTGCATATGATGAAGATTATCATAATGAGTTAATAAATATAAATTATACACAGCAACTACCGTAGTCACTGAGAATAAATTTTCACAACTGCGCGATCACGTGTAACATTTAATTTCATGTCCAAAAACAAAGAAACCTTTGAAATTTAAAGCTCCACAAAAACACAATATGAAGCCTGCCTTAGCTTCAACTTAATTATCACATTGGTGAACATGTCAATTAATTTGAAGAGCAAACATGGAGACACATAATGAAGAGCGAAATGGAACGGTGAAAGGACACAAAATCTAGCGTTACATATACTGGGTGAGAAAGAAAAAGTAGAGCCTTATATTTTGAAAACCAAGCAATCAACTTCAACAAAGCTTTACAGTGCCAAAATAAAATAGTTTATACTTTACATGTACAAAGTAATATGACTTCATAGATGCAATGGCTTAACAAAACAAAGGCCTCTTAATTCTGAAACTTGCAAAAAAATGGTCAGTCATCCAATAAATTCACCGATTTTGATATCCATTATAGCACAATTCAAAAGATATAATTATTATGTATGTAAATGAATGAACTAAGTAATATGGTAATAGTAATAAATATTTATTTATACTTGTCAATGATTGTGAGACCTTAGTGAGCCCTATGCAAAATGTTTTATTTGCTGTACAGACTGGTAATGTGAACCAAAATACTGAATCTATCTGCTCCATAGCTATCTTTGAGATGTAACAGGAATAAATTGAACCTCAATAAACAAAACCCATAGTTCCATTCAACTACCACATGTAGGTATCAAAGACAACGGTATGGAAAATTCATTGTTATTTTTAAATAGGACAACCCAATAAAACACCTATGGTAAATTCAAACAAAGTGAAAGTCAGAAAAGGTAAAAATAGATCCCAGACTGAAGAAGTTCTTGATAATTTCAATAACAAAGCTATCATAAGTGAGGACAGAGTACTAATATACCAGCAAATCAAAACCCTGTTCTTAGATAAGGGCAGATTCAAATGTCAAAGTGCTGGAAAGACAGCTTTAAAAAAAATAATAAAAAATATTTTTCTTTAAGTGAGAGAGAGCAACCTGATTTAGTGATTACAAATATATATATATATATATATATATATATACAAAATAACCACCATCGAATACAAATTAACGTCATACATAACAACAAATACTAGGAGACCGCCTGAAGAATCCAAAAAGGATGAAACTACAGTAGTAGAGGAAACATTTTTTAATTTCATTAATATATATATATATATATATATAGGTGTTATCTGCAGGCAAGATCATCAATAAAGGGCTGCATGATTTTCCAGCAACACATACTAAAGCTGACAGCTGTTTTAATTGTGGCTAGAACTCTACAAAGGAAATTCAGTTTCCAAATTCTTTCTCAATGAAGGAGCTGACAGAACAAGAAAAACAAAATGATGCCATCTCTGCATAAACAGAGGGAAAAAATGCAATCACAAAGAACCCAAAGAAATGCTGTAATCAAGAACTTCTAGAATGAATTAGCGACTTTGGTGGAATGAAATACAGGATTGCTACCACAATATCTTTCAGTCCATGACGATTTTAATATAACAATGACAAGAACATTCTTTCAATAACAAATTACTTAACATGCATAACGGAGTAGTCAATTTACAACAATTCAATTGAGTAATTTGTAACTGAATGCTAAAGATACCAACAACTGAAAACATGTTTGAAATACAGACTGTCACTTATTATTGCTTCCTTGAAGACATGTTCATGACTTCTCAATGTTTCTCAGATCTTGCTTTACTTAATTCACACCTGCGAATGAGTTTCTCGATTAAACCATCAAATCAATGAAATGAAAAAACAAAACAAAAAATCAAATTAAAAAATGCATACATGCATTAAAAACAACCAAAAATTTGAACAGAATTCAAATATTTAATGAAAACAATGGTTGTTGCAAAGGGTTTACTGTAGTGTTAAACAAGTAGCAATGTGACCATATTATCAACAAACAATATGTTGACTGATCCTTTCCATAAATGTTCCTTCAAATTATCTTTAAGGGTTCAACTTCAGGATCATAGTCTTCCTAGTGTGAAAAATATTTAGACTTTACTTTTATTTTGTATGGGCTAAAGTTATTATAATTCAGTTTTAAATCATATATAAATAAATAAAACTTATCACATTCTCCTTTCAAAACCAAATAAGTCTAAGAAAACAACCAACAACCAAAAAATTAACACACAACAAAAAAAATTTACTATGTGTCCACACATTAAAATGAAATGAACAGGCTAAGTAGTAAGGGTAAAATGCACACAAATATTGAATCCCAGCATTTTAAAAAGACATACATAAATAAGATCACTCCGCCATGCAATGACAAAACACTGTAAATCACATTTTACTGGACAGCCATACAATCAGGCTTCAGTATTTGTAAAGCACCAGGAGGCTACGGATCACTATAGGAGTGGCTACTTCACATTAAAAATGACTGAAATTCATGTAACTTTTCTTCCACGTTTTAGCATTTTATGAAACATTATAGCTTCCTTATCAGTGCAATTTTAATTCTCAGACCCTGTGTAATCAATGACAAGTACCCAATGTTCATGGCAAAAACAAGTCTATTATACCAGATTATAAATATACAGTGTTTTGCCAGTGTACAGCCGTATTAGTAATAGATCACAGCTTACATTACATGTGCTTGATAATAATACAGGATGATCAAATTATTTCTTTCTGACTTTCGGCACTCTTCATTCAATATAGCAGTATGAATATCATTATTATCAGTTCCATTTATCATCACAATATAAATTTTGCTCTGAAGATTGATGAGTACTGATGCTCATGAACCAGCAAAAGGCTTTTACTTTTAATCTTAAGAGGTGAAGAATTTATGCCACTATGTCTTCTACTTACAGCGTGAGTAATGACTTTAAATGATGTGCTAGCATCTACAAGTAGAAGGCCTACAACGATCTACGACTACAATAATATAATAACTTTAAAAAAAATTTCAATAATATTTTCCCAAACTGGTAAAGTAAAAAAGGTGCAAATGTACTAATATGTAGATGTCGACAGGGGGAGAAAATATCCCCTAAATAAATAGAAGCAAAACGACACACATAACCCCCCGAAAAAAAAAATAAAATATATATATATACTGTATAAAAAAATTAAAATCTCCCTCAGATTCATCATAGAAACCAACGTAACTTATCAATAAATAAATCTGCATTTTATATGAAGGCAGTAATTACAGAATAAAATAACAATAACATCTCATAAATCTCAATGCCGATTTACTTGTGTTTTTTTCATGTGAGAATGTCATGAATCACACAGTCTTCTATGGAAAGCTAACTGGGTCCCAGAAACAGGACCAGATGACCATTCATGCAATCTTCAAAGCTCATCATTTGATCTAGTTGCTATGGGTTTTTCACAAACGACAATGGAAATAGTGATGGGAATGGAGGAATGAGATGTGAGAGAGGGAAGGGGGAAGCGACGTGAATGAATGGCGCAGAACCTAGATCCTCCCCAGGCCCTGTAAAGAGACTTGTGGCAATGTGAGAGGTGAAGGAGATGATGGTGATGGGAGTCAGATAATTGGTAGATGCGCCTAGCATGCACATCCTCCTTCTTGGGTCTGTGGTTCAGCTGGAATCTGTGGCTCTATGATGACGTCATGCACTGGCCAGGGTTAAGGAAGAGGCAGGCAAAACACAACACTCATAAAGTACATTAAAAAAATTCAAGGGATGCGAGGGATCAGGAAATGTGGGTGTTTAGTTTTTCTAGGTAAGGTGGATTGGGTATTGACTATTAAAGATTTAGAGCTGTACTGTACAAAGACGTTAAATCACATACTTCCAAAAACCCTTTAGTCGCAATTATCAATTTGCTTTATAGCACCATTTATCATTTATTGACAAAGTTGGACATGATTATATTCATTTGTCAATAGATCCAAATTTAAAAATACAAAAATAAATCCCTTTAATATGAAATGGACGGTAAATAAGATTTTAGATGACTGACTGTCAATATATTTTTAATAACAGTTTAGAAAACAAATACCAGTTTTTCTTAGCAAACCCTGAATAAAAATATAATTAGTCCCTACAAACATTTAAAGTTTGAAAATGACAAGCTCGACTAAATAGATGATGAAAAATGCAATAAATTAAAAAAATGCCTGGTCAAATAAATTAGATATTAAATAAATCAAGCCAAGTCTTGTAAAAATATTATAGTTTTCTTCTTTTTCAATTTTTTTCCCTTCCCCTAATTTGTAATTAGTCTAATCATTACTGCTTCTGGCAGGGCTATGCCCAAAAGGTATATATGCAGCACTGATTTCCTACTTCACACTGAGCTGTAATTGATTCCCCAAAAATGAATAGATCCCTCAATTATGTATAATATTCATAAAACATAAATATACAGAACATACACCCCCCAATACTTAAGTAGTAGTATGAAATGGCAAATAGAAATATAAAATAAATTATGTTTACTGCAGACCTATAATCTACCCTGTAACGAATAAATGGGTGATATCTATTCCTATCACCATACCACTACTAAGAAATAAATATAAATTTCCTGTGTTTCCAAATCTTCTTGCTTATTATTTTTTGGGCCAGGCACCAATGGTCTAAGCATTTAAAATGGATGGGAATAAAATGAGAACAGTGCAGGGTCAATGGCTAATTTTGGGAAATGTCAAAACCTTATAGTATGGTGACAAAAGGTAAAGAGCCAATAAATACTGATGATAGCAACTGGAGATATGAAATTGCTAATGAAGAGAAAACTTTACCGCAGTGAAAGTGAAACAATGTGGGTAGAGCAATGGTTTAGAAAATCTCTTTAAAAATAAATAAAACATAGAATCTAGTAGTATGTTAGATATTATATAGCAAATGAAAATTAAAAGCCAATAAAATTTCAATAGTGTAGTTTACAAAAGACAAGGTAAAAAGAAATGAGAGATGAGGTTTCGTGACCAGAAAATTCATTGTCTTATTCACTCACCATCCTTTGCACTTTGTACATAAATCTCTTTGTCTATCATGGTGCCAGATATATAAACACATTTCCTAAATGGCTCCTTACCAATGTGAAGAACAATACAAAAATATCACAATATTATACTTCTATTCAATCATAAAACAGCATTTCTTGTATCCTAAGATTTGTATGGGATCAAAATTCTTGATGCAAGGACCAAAAAGAAGTAAGATGAGAGCCTTTATCTGCAGTCTTCATGGGTAGCAAAGTCATGGCCATTATAAAAGTCAGAGCCTCAACAACGACAACCTCCTTCTTGGGGTGGGGCCTCAACGGGAGCCTCCTTCAACTTTACCTCTGTCACTAGTTTTGGTCAAGGAAGGGCTGATGTGCCAAATTGGTAGTAGCCCATCACCAAAACAATTAAATGATAACACATTATAGGTGGTGAAGGCTAAGTCCACATTTAAAGTCCAAGAGGTATTTAAAGACAAAAGAGAAAGTGACAAACAAGCAAAAGCAGATACCCATGGTAGATAGTCACGGAGTCATGTAAAAAGGGATTTAATCATTCAGCATGCAAGAGGGAATCAACTACTCTTCCATTCAAGTAATTTAAAATCCTGGTTTTAGGGAGATAAAGTTGTAAGTGCATGAAAAGGAAATAACGAAAAGATAAGTAGAAAGGAATTAAAAGAGAAATGCTAACCGCAAGCCTCCTGGTTAAAGATGTAAAGATTGAAGAATGGAATAAATCAAACTATTGTTAGTGTTAGGGGAATGAAAGTAAATAAGGCAGCATTTTCAACCTTCCCATATCAAATGGCATCAACATATTGTTAGCAAAATGGAGGAAAAGGAAAAGAGGAAAAAAAAACAAAAACAAAAAAAAACAGCAGTACAGATGTGATAACGTATCTAAAGAAATGAGATCCTGAGATGAGCACTATAGAAAGAATTATTGATACATGAAATGCATATTATAATATTATTAAATTACAAAAATGTACTTGAGAAGTGTTTCTTGTTGATGAAATTGATCCATTAATCAGTGAAAGAGATAATACAGATCGTTGACAAGAAAAAAAAAGCTGATAGTCAAATTGCCCGCTCCACCATAACCAAGATTTCATAAGAGGCTGGTTTGTTTATCATGGCTTCTTTTTTGCTTTTTGTTTAGAACTAAACCTATTCCACCAGCCACCATAATGATGATCTCATGGTATTATGAGTCTGGAAAAGAGCCAGAGGTTAGTTGAGAGAGATGAAGAGAGAGACAGGGAGAGATAGAAAGAGGAACAAAGAGAGAGAAAGGAGAGAGAGGAGGAGCGAGGGTGAAGAGTTTAAGTCAACATAGAACCTCATTTGATGATAGGGCAGGAGAAAGAAAACTAGAAGACAATTAAAAATTGTTAAGAAAAAACCCAACATATATATTTTACCTGTATTGCTTTTAAACTTGACAAATCTTCACAATGTCGTGGAGTAAGGACAAATGAATAATATCGCAACAAAATGTGATCACTAAAAGAAATTATAGGGCTGTTTCAATCAAGAGGAGAGAACCTGAAGTTTTAAAGCAGATATTTACACACTGAACAAGGCCCTGAAGAGACATCCAAAGATACCAATATAAAAAGAAAAGAAAATGAACAGAACATAAATGAATAAATGAAATAGGCATAAACTAGAAGGCATTAACAGTACAAATAAATAATTTCAAAATGGAAAGAAAACAGGATATCAAATAGTTACTCTCTTACACATCAAACTATGATAATGACATCTGCAGAAACAAAATGTGAGCAGCCACGACATCCAGGCATTTTGTGAGAGAAAAACAACAAAATCTGAAAAGAAAATTGTCTATGTAGCAAACGACGGTGTCAGAAAAAACAACAACAACAAACATACCTGATGCCGGTCGCAGAACTTGGTAAGAATTGCCGCAGAAGTCAAATTAATTAAATGGCTAGAAAGCATTCTCTCCTAGGACAGCAGCAACAATAAAAAGATTTGTGGGAATAAAGATGAAAGCATGTAGAAAAGAAAAGAAGCAGAGATAGAAGAGGATATCCAATTAAAAAGTGCCAAGCAACAAGAGAGCTCTTGCCTTCCACCAACAGAAGCCATTTATGCCCCATTAGTTATTCCCATCCCAATAACCCCGATTGTAATGAGGTCATGAAATATGAAACCAGTTGAGTTTGTATTGATTGTTAGAGCCACATTATTATTCAAGGGAGAGACTTGCACCCCTTGTCTTTTAAAAAACAACTTAAGGAAGGTATGTGTCTTCTTAAAAAAAAAAATATATATATATAGCCAAAGGATACTTGTATTTTTGTCATCTTTTTGTTCCATGCCAGGTAAAGCAGCTGCCACTCTCCTGAATAACTAAGAGAATTAAGGAAAAGATAAGAAAAAAAAAAGAAAGAAGTTAAACACCATTTGAGACTTATGTTCTTTTTTTAAACCGGATGGATAGTGGAACAGTTAATTAAACTAGATAATTTATGAATTGAAACGTACCATTAAACAATGATATAAAATATTACATAGTTCGACATTCTGGTCTAATTATGAAAAGAAGAAAAAGAAAAAGAGAAAGAAAGAAAGAAATCAGGCAAATGTGAAGGTTTTGAAAATAAACATTTAACCGAGATAATGGCTCTGAAATTATTGTGTACAAATAAATCAACATTTAAATCATCAAACGTTGATTGACTTAGCTACCATTTAAAATTAGTGTTGACTCACCAGAAATACAAAATAGTATGTCCTGCCCGGATGACTTACCTGTTTCACATTGTAACCGGCTTTTGCACTTGTTTCAATGAACATCACATTCAATTCTTTAGCTTTTCTTTCTCCCTCCTCCGTTGATACTTGCCTTAAAAACAATCAAAAGGCATTAATTATCAGTTTGAACCTACTTCAACACCGATAAAAAATATCAACACTGAAATAATGGACATTAAATCAGATTCTCAAATAACATATTTATTAAGTACTTCCATCAGGTACGCTTCATTCTCATGGCTTTAAATCTTCATATTTTGTAAAGCAGTGGTAACAAACATGATGGCTGGTAAACGAGGAGGGAGACGACCAAGGAGACGATTTTTACAAGATAAAACAGAATGGATGCGGCATAACAACGAAAGACAGAGATGTGTTTCGTATGGCAGTGTGGGAGGCAACGTATATGAATGATACGCCATAGCAGAGAGAGATAAAGTGGTAACAAACAAGCAAAAACAGATAACCACGGTAAATAGTCATGTAAAAAGGGAATTATTATTCCACATCATTTAATCATCAAGAAAAACTAATAATTGAAAAACAAAACAAAAATATACCCCTGAAACATCAAGCCTATGAGGGCAAATATATGCTGCTGCCTGCATCCATAAATTGATTAAACACATAATCCAACTGATATTCTATTTCATTTAAGAAAATTTCCAGCTGATATTTTGATTTTGAGACCAATGCCTCATTTGAACAAAAAAATAATTCATTGATTCCCTACCCACTACGCCGTTTTTCTTCTTCTCCATTTTTCACTTTCATCTTAGCGTTACAGAGTTTTCTTTTTTACTGCAAGGCACTGTAGTAAATGATACTGCACCCATGCAATTTTTGACATTGCTAGCAATTTTTTTTGCAATTTCAGTTATTAAATGTTCGGTTTGTTGCAACTTCTTCTCTTTCTGCGAGCAATTTCACCCCTTTTGTATAGTATCTTTCTTTTTTTGTTTTTAAATGAGATTTTCTGCAGAGCTAGTGCAATAAATAATTGCAATGATCCTGCATATTATGATAGTGGCATTGAGATACAGTCAAACCTGCCTTAACGATCACCTCTCTATAGCAGCCACCTGTACTAACGGCCACTGGTCTGTGACACCCTTGCGTTTTTCCTATATTTTTTACCTCTTCATAGCAGTCACCTGTCCGCGCGGTCACGGCCAGTCTTTTCTGTGACAAAGACCATCTAACCTGCCCATAACGGTCACTTATGTGAACAAAAATGCCCTGCTCAATGGTGACATGGCTGACCTTGTCATCATTGAGCTTATGTCAACGTCTCTGAGATTTATTCAATGGGGTTTTTTGTTTTGCTATGTGCCTGCGTTTCGACAATCAACAAAAGTTAGTAAACTCTGTACGTTACGGTGTTGGTTGGGAACTCAGAAGGGAAGCTTCCACAACTTAGCCTCTCTCCATAACGGCCACCTGTCTATAACGGTCACTTTTCTCTGTGATCTTGAGTGACTGCTATGGACAGGTTGACTGTAGTTGCAATTCAATAAATATCTTTTGTTTTCAGAGAAAATAACCATCATGTACAAATTAATTAAGTCTTGTGATCAATCTCCTCCAAGACTCACCTTTTATCTGAAAGATCGGTTTTGTTCCCAACAAGCATAATAATAACATCACTTCCTCTTTCTGTTCTTACATCATCTATCCATTTTGAGGTTTGATGGAAGGAATTAGCATCTGGTGATAAAAAAAGAATATCCATTATTTTAAGCGACTAAAGAAAAAAATATAATAAATGCAACAAAAACAAGATGAACCAAAGCTAAGGCAATTTAGTTTGACAGCTACTGACTGCCGTGTCATTACAGGAAGGAAGGAAGAAACAAGAAAAAGAGAGGAGGGTGAGGGAGGGAGGGAGAGAATAAGAAAATAAACCTTGGCCCTTCACAGTAAGATCGATGAAATTAAAAAATATAAAAGAAGATAATACAGAAAGATGAAATTATCTTACTGGTAATATCATAGACAACAACAGCTACAGAGGAATCACGAATGTAACTAGGAATTAAACTTCTGAATCTTTCCTGCCCTGCTGTGTCCCATAATTGTAGTCTGATCTGTAGGCAGAAAAATAAACAATAAGATAAGTAAATAATTAAAAAGTAAATTAAAGAGTGTCAGATTACTGATTATAATCTTATAATCTACATAAAATCAGGAAAACTATAGATATATAATATATGTAAAAAAGTCTATTAACATGAAATTGAGAGATTACAAAGAGGAGGTTTTTTTTGACAAGTGATCATAAAATATGCTATATTCTATCTAATGCAAATAGAATTCATATATATAAAAAAAGAAAAATTCATATTTGTCATTACATGACAATGAAACATCTCTTACCGTTCTGTCTTCTAAATACATTGTCTTTGATAAGAAATCAATGCCAATAGTGGCCTGTAAAGAGAAGATAAACATTTCAAGTATATGCATTGAGAAGCAACAACAACTATTCATATATAAAGTATTTGTTAATCATATTTCAAATCCTCCTATAGAGTAGCCTTACTACTTAATGCTATCAAAAATTTAAATTTTCATACTTTTCCAAAGTAAAATTAGATTATTTTTAAGCAAACTTTTCTTTCACACAGATTGTGTAGTATTTTATACAACTAATAATTATAATATAACAAGAAAATGAAACAACTCAAATTGATCCACTCTTGCTTACTAAGCATTAGTGGTGTTCTCACAATTGAAATATAATGATGTAAATTCAGAAAAAAGAAAAAGTAAATGATAAGAGATGGGAAAGTGAGAATTACTTACCTGATATGTGTTATCAAAACTATCATACATAAAACGGGTAATTAATGAAGTCTTCCCCACTGAAATAGAAAATAATAAAAAGGTAAGAGACTAGAAAAACCATTCACATAAAAATCACTTAAAAAAAAAAAAATTAATCTCTCCGATATATCGAGACATTAATCTTTGCATCAATAGTGATGTACTACAATTCCTGAATTCAAAGATGTCCCATCAATCTAAAGATTTTTAAATCAGTCAATTTAATGGTTTTTCAAATAAGCAATTCATGCAGGTTATACCAGAAGCTTTTCATTGCTATCCATCTCATATCAATAGATTATTAAGTAACTATCATGTTTATAATTGATTACCATAAAATAAGAATACATCGAGGCCTTAGTACTCAACTAAACCTTTCATTTTCACTTCTTTTCATAGCTAAATAGTCTCCCATTTTATCTGTTGGCACTAAATTGTTTGGCTATTAAGCCCTTTAGTAAGGACAAAATAAAATCCAACTGAACTTTTATACTTGTAAGCTGAATACCCAATGTATCAACCTCATAAAATTTAGATCTAATAATGATAACTTTCCTAAACAATGCTAAAATTAAAAATTAGAAGAAATAAGAAATACAAAATTCCATTCCTTGAGACTTCATCCCAATTAGAGGTCACACTGTATTGTAATAGAACATTATGTATAGCTTTAGATGTGAATGTGTGAGTAAGTTTGAAGTTTGCCCACCCTTTCTTCTTAATTAAATTAAAATTAAAAAAAAGCATTTTATTAATTAAAATGACCATGAAATATTTCTTGTTGCAATGAGATCAATAAACATTTTAATTCTGATTCTAATGATAAAAATAGAACAAGCATGAAAAGTAAATGGCAAATAGTAAAATCAATTGATAAAAAAAAAAAAATATGAAAAAAGGCCCAAACAAATTTGTAGAACATTAGAAAAAGCCAGTGTGTAAACTTTTTTCAACTCATTCAGTCACAAATCAAAAACAGTGAGAAAGGTAGATCTAGGGATTAAGATACAAAACAATATTTAGACCCAAAATAGTCCTAACTAAAGATGATGAAGAAAACCTAATATTATTGATTATCGCATCTTTCTCTCTCTCTCTCATTTATGCATAGGTAGACCTAGGAAAAATGATAAATACAGTGAAACCTCTATATAACCGCCAGCAGCATCCGTTCCAATGAAAAATTGGCGGTATAGCGAATTTGCCGTTACACCGGGGCAACAAGATTTTATTGTTATTCACATCCACTCCCCCTACTCCATTCACAATGCCAAGATCGTGACAAAACAATGGAGACTCTTCTTTGTGTTAAATGTTAGCATAACATCACATCACACATGCAAATACAAAGAGATACACACTACAAAATTGTAGGCATGAACGACTCACCAGCAGAATGATGACTGCAATAATATTTAACAATTATTTTTTCCCACTTAGCTATTCTTCTGGGCCATGCTATGCAATTGCCACTTAGTCCTATAATATGGATAATGTTATTTCACGTCACTAGAAGGCATTGACAGGCATTGCAGCATGTAAAGGATGGTTATTGAGGGTTGGCAAGTAGACTACTAGCACAGAGTACCCTGCTTTATCAACTGAATATCTATCAGCAACCAGGCTAACCTCATGCAGATATTATAAAGTAGGTCTACATCAAAATAGAAGACATTTCGGTAAATCTTCTTCAATTTTTTTTTCTTACTCATCGGCTTCATTGGTGGTATACCGGGTCCTATTTTATTGACTTTGTTAAAGAGTGTTCATGCCAAATGTTTGGCAGATGGCGGTAGGCAGTATATCAAGACAAAGGCAGACTCTTATATATAGTGTAATTTTTGTATTAAGGCCAAAGGCTGGCGATTAAAAGGGGGCAGTAGATCGGGGTTTCAATGTATAGCAGTCGATATAACCCTACATCGTTAGCCTAATGTTTTGATGTTGGGTTATAATATATATATATGTATAACCTAACCTAAATTATTCATGCACTATGTATATTATAATAATATGTATTCTCTTTTTCCTCTTAATCTAGT
>JASKDV010226881.1:0-18516 GCA_032466395.1 Aegires albopunctatus | reverse complement strand
CTCTCTGCTCTCCCCCCCCCCCCCCCCAAAGCATTCCCTTTCCCCCTGTGCTAACAACAACAACAACAGCCAACAACAATATCAGCGATAATAAATGCCTTATAATGCATAATGACAAAAAGCTACGACAGGTTAGATTAGCAGTGTGAGGTTTTACAGGTGGTTGGAAATGTGACATTGTCATGCTAAAATAATACCCATGACATTTTCCATTGGCCTTGTGTGTGTGTGTGTGTGTGTGTGCTTGTGCGTGTATCTTGGTGGTTTGTCAGCTGATGGTGGTCAATTTATGAGTGTGATGCTAGACTAAGACCGTTGTAGTTGTAATTGATGATGACAGGTATAACACGTACAGTATAGATGGCCCCACCTCGTGGTTTGTAGAGATACAGTTAACTGTTGCTTGTGTTAGGCTTGTGTTACTTCTCAAAGAATCATAGCAGGCCTAGTAATATGACCTTCTTCTTGACCTCCACGTTCACGTTGAACATAGCTGCCAACCAATACACATTTTTGTATTTTTGATACAAATTTGAGACGAAAATACACAAATACTATTTACGCGATAAAAATATAAATTCAACAAATTCAAGTTTTTGCCGGTTTTCGCCTCCAGACAGCGTATAATAGGGTTTGTTGGTGACCTTGAACTTGGACATTGTGTGTTAAGTAAAGGGTGAGTATTAGTATGCCAATATTTATTAAGAATATTTTACTAACATTTCAACTTGGAATTTATTTCATGCAGTGTAATCTACTCTTTATAATTGGATTTGTATATTTTAACTGGACCATGCATGTGTGTAGAGTTAATATTTGAGATTTGATGTTATAAGATTATTAAGTATGACGATGTGTAAACATTGGTCGATAGAATACAAATTTGCAGATGAAAAATACAAATTAGTTACTTTGTGGATACAAATTCCTCAAATATTAGGTTGGCAGCTCTGGTTGAATATTTGACCACATTAAGGAACCTTCTACCATCTATGTATCAGATCTAGATCTAGTACCATAATTATCATTCATTAAGATTGTCCTCCTCTTTTTTTTAATTGTTCTTTAAATGCAAAGAATTGATGAGTTAAATGAATTAAAAATACAATTGGGCTAGGCTACATCAACCTTGTGTTATTGCTGAGCCATATTCTTGGATGTTTAAACGGTTTTATCAACATACCTGATTTACGGGGAGCGGCTAACTTAATGGTTAAGGGCGCTCGCCTACCATGCCAAAGGTCCCTGGTTCGAACCCATGCAGGCTTGAATTTGAATTCCAAATTTTTTTCGGGTATCATTTGCCCCCTATTCTAAAGTTGCTAGAATATAGAGTGCCAAGTCCTATCGGAAACAGACTATAACCCTCCGATATTATAGTCCGTCTCCTGACATTCTTTATCCTAGCAACTTAAGAGTAGGGGGCAGAAGTAAATCCGAAAAAAAAATTTTGGATTTCAAATTCAAGCCTGTACAGGTTTGAACCAGCAACCTTTGGCTTAGTAGAGTAGCACCTTACCTACTGAGCTATCCGCCATAGCCGTAAACGTAAACATTGTGTCTGCTCTTGCTTTGGAAATAAAAACCAATAGAGTGAATAAATTCATCGTCTATTTATATATTTGGCAAGATGTCGTAAAGCAACCTTATCATCCTACTGATTGCATCCACAAGATGTTGTAAAACAACCTTACCATCCTACTGATTTCATCCACAAGATGTTGTAAAACAACCTTACCATCCTACTGATTGCATCCTCAAGATGTTGTAAAACAACCTTACCATCCTACTGATTGCATCCACAAGATGTCGTAAAGCAACCTTACCATCTTACTGATTGCATCCTCAAGATGTTGTAAAACAACCTTACCATCCTACTGATTGCATCCACAAGATGTTGTAAAACAACCTTACCATCCTACTGATTGCATCCACAAGATGTCGTAAAACAACCTTACCATCCTACTGATTGCATCCAAAACACAGTACACATTTCTCTTTTTATACTGAATAACTTTATGTTTGACCTTTTATCACTGTACTCCTCAGACCCCATTTGCTGACAGATTCTCACCATGTAAGTTCTTTCTTGTGATATAAGACATTCTGAACGTTTTGCGATGGCCACCAACGGCGATCATTCTCGTCGAGACAGCATGGAAGAGGTGGCAGCTCCTAGCAAGAGCCAATCGAAGGATGAGTTGGTTGTGAATGGATACGACAAACACCGCAATGGCAGCCCTGATTCCTTCTGTGACCTAAGACCATGTGAGTATGCTAGAATTGTAATATTTCAAGTACCAAGGGTGACATGAGTGACACAGTGGCTGAACGGTGGTGGATTCAAATCTCATTAGATAGGATAACCGTGTTTAACTCTTGGGCAAGATTGTTTACACGAATTCCCAACGATGCCGCGCTGTTCTTACGGCTGACGCTCGGTGACAGTAAATATCAAATGATAATTTCACTTCTGGATTTTATCAATTGGAATATTATTAATTTTTTAATTCATTTATTTTTTTTAATTTGCTGGGAATTGCACATTAAGGAATAAATTGTGGTCCTGCTCAATCTATGGACATACATGATTGGACAAAGAGTAAAGTAAATAGCATTTTTATATAGTGTATTCCCGCTAAATATACTCAATGCGCTTCACAGAGTTTTCCTTGCAGGCCATTGCAATCCAAAATCCTTCTTAACCCCTGACGGGCATACAGAAGTGCGTCCCGATGAAAGGCGCTTCATTCTAGCATATTGACAAGAAATTCCTCTACCCATAGCCAGGTACCTAATTTACACCTGGGTGCGATAAGGAAATGCATGTAAAGAGTCTTTCCCAAGAACTCAACATCGCGCCCAACCAGGATTCAAACCTGGGACCTTTCGATCACCAGCTCAAATGTCTACCACTATACCACAATGCCATACATCTCTCGCAGAGGGAGTGGACGTGTGGTCAGAATGGAAATAAAAACATCTTCTCCATGCTTCCCTCCGGCCTACCCCTTTTCAGGGCACCTTGAGGGTTCCAATGCAAAGCTTGCCTGGTGGTGCTGCATGATGATTTCCTTAAGGCATTTCCTCATACAATCGTTATAGAAGTGTGATTATCATTTGTTTAATTCCTTACTTTTGTTTTTCTTCCATCCAGCAATGCCATTGTTTGGTATGGACATCGGCGGTACACTCACCAAGCTGGTCTACTTTGAGCCTTCCGATTTCCATGAATTTGAGGAAGAGGAGAGGAAGACGCTCCAGACCATCCACCGCTACCTCATGGGTCAGACGGCCTACGGCAAGAGCGGCATCCGAGACGTCCATCTAGAAATGGAAAAACAGACCATCGGCGGACGGTCGGGTCGGATTCACTTCATACGATTTCCAACGTCCCAAATGCATTCCTTCATTGAACTGACCAAATCAAAGAATTTCTCAGGACTCGCCAGCGGGATCTGTGCCACAGGAGGCGGAGCGTACAAATTTGAGAATGTCTTTGTAAAGGTATTCGTACCATATTCTTTTTAGGCCTTTCTTTTACCTGTTTGGACCTGATTGATAATGGCACAGATTGCAAAATGTGCTAATGAGATGCAGGTTTATTATCAAATCGTCCAATTATTTCTTTTAATGAAACAAATGTCCTCAGTGTCCTGCAAAGACGTTATAATTATCATAAGAATAGTGATACATTTATAATGGTAGCTGAAAATGATAATGATAATTATGATAATAATAATTATAATAATAATAATAATAATAAGGATAATAATGATAATGATAATGATAATAATAATAATATCTATAATAATGATAATAATAATAATGATAATAATAATAATAATAATAATATCAATAATACTGATAATAATAATAATAATAATAATAATAATAATAATAATAATAATATATACAATAATGATGATAATAATAATATAATGATAATAATGATATCTATAATAACGATGATAATAATAATAATATCTATAATAATGATGATGATAATAATGATAATAATAATGATAATAATAATAATAATAATATTAATATCTATAATAATGATGATAATAATAATTATATCAATAATAATGATAATAATATTAATGATTTCTATGATAATGATAATAATAATAATATCAATAATAATGATGATAATGATAATAATAATATCAATAATAATGATAATCAAATCAAATACCTTCTAATAAACGAGTGAGGCAAATATGCTCTGTTTTAGTTTGAAATGACACCATTAAAAATTAATCTGACTGCAAACAATATTTTGAAAAAATAGTAATATCTTCCTAATGTGAGAACCTCATTAGCAATAGACATGTCTATAAATTATCTTATATTAATGTTTCTATAATAATTTTTGCCATGTGACGACAAGAAAATCACTTTCACTCCGAAGCAAGCCCAACCTACCTTCACTTTCTCTGTTTACTTCTGATTTTTTCATTATATTTGATAAATAATTGCAAACATTGCTGCAAATGATCAGCTAGTAATAATAATAATCATAATAATAATAAGAATCATACTAAAAATAATAATGATAATAATAATAATAGAAATAATAATAATAATAATGATGATAATAATAATAATAATAATAAAAATAATGATAATAATAATAATGGTGATGATGATGATGAAAATACTAAATATGGTTTTAATATTAATGATAATAATAATAATAGTGATAACGATAATAATAATAATATTATCAGTGAAGTTTATGAAGATAACGATTATGATGATGATGATAAAGATGAGAATAACTCATTATGACAATGAAGACAATTATGCCCCTGTTCTGTGTGCTTTGCATTATAGTAGAGAAACATGTAATTGAATACATATTGATGGATAACACCAACTGTGTTACGTCGAAAGAATAATTGACACAGTAATATTATGCTTCTGTTATAAACATTATTCCATTTCCAGGAGATTGACCTTCAACTCCACAAGTACGACGAACTTGATTGTCTGCTTAAAGGTATCCATTACATCGATAGACACAACCCAAAGAGTGAATGTTATTTCTTCCAAAACCCCCGTGACACGCTGTGTTACAAGACAGCGCCGTTTGACTTCCGTAGTCCCTACCCTTACCTAGTGGTCAACATTGGATCGGGGGTCAGCATACTGGCTGTCAGATCAAAGACGCAATATAGTAGAGTGAGTGGAACGAGGTAAGATTATTAAGTAACATTTGTAGCGGGGAATATCATTATCATTTCATTATCATTACAGATATTTATATAGCGCCTTTTCTTGTAACAAGATCAAAGCGCTTTTACATCAATAACACTAAAATAGTACTAAAAATAGAAATGGATGGTTAACTATTCACAGAACATAAGAATGTGCATGGTTACATCAAAAGAACATAGAAGAAGATCGTTATCGCCTTTCTTTATTCTACAGCCTAGGTGGAGGAACGTTTTTAGGGTTGTGTTGTTTATTGACTGGTTGTGAGACGTTTGAGGAAGCCATTGAATTGGCCTCAGAAGGAGACAGCAAGAACGTCGACAAATTGGTGCAAGACATCTACGGAGGGGATTACGGCAAATTTGGTCTGAAAGGAGAGGCAGTTGCTTGCAGGTAATCTAACATTGAGTGTTAAAAAATATTTTGTTTTTAATAATTCTGTTTCACTTAGTTTTGGTGATATGTTGAACAGTGCAAAGATGCTGATTTGTTTGTTTTTTGTTTTATATATATTATTTCCATTATTATTATTCATATTATGGTTATTAATATTATTCATATTATTATTATTCATATTATTCATATTATTATTATTATTATTATTATTATTATTATTATTATGGTTATTATTATATTGTTTTTATTGTGGTTATTATTATTTTTATTATTATTATTATAATTATTATTATTATTATTATTATTATTATTATTATTATTATTGTTTTTGTTATTTTTACTACTATTATTATTATTGTTTTTGCTATTATTTTTATCAGCCCAATTATTTGCTCATCATTTCAGTATGTAAATATAGAAAGAATCCAAAAGTTTTAACTATTTTTTTTTTTTACCGATAGTTTTGGTCACATGATCTGCAAAGAAAAGAGAGAGTCGGTAAAGAAAGAAGACCTGGCCAAGGCCACCCTGGTGACTCTAACCAACAACATTGGTTCCATTGTGAGAATGTGTGCTGTGACTGAGGTACGTTGATTTCTGGTGTGTTTTTGTTTGGTTGGTCGGTTATCAAACTCAGTGCACCGGGACAGAAAAAATCAATAAAAATGATAAATTCCACTTATTCATCCCAGAAGGAAAATTTGTCTTTGGTATTTATCGTCACCGAGTGTCAGCCGTAAACGTAGGCAATTCGTGTAAATAACCTTGCCCAAGAGTAAAACATGGTGTCTCCAATGAGATTTGAACCCGCCACCTTGCGCATGCAAGTCCAACTGCTTAACCGTATAATAATAATGATTATAATAATAATGATAATACTAATAATAATAATAATAATAATAGGCCTCCGGCTGTCAGATCTGACCATGGATGCAGCGTGTAACACGCTGCACCTGGAAAATGTATTGTCAAGAAGTGCGATTGCCCAGGCACACTTCCTTCCCCTCAGATCTTGACTTTTCCTGATTACTCAGAGGAGAGACAACGTCAATACGTCTGAGTAGGAGAAGTTTGTAGGGGTGTTTCTCTAAATTATACCATGCTACTTATGGGGAAATTAATCTGGGAATTTGTATTAAAAAAAGTGGTTGGGAAGATATATGGCTCAGTCTTGAAATCAAAATTGTAGGAAATTCAAGTTTTCTCTAAAAAAATGAAAGATAGAAGTTTTTTCAAGCACAATTTCTTATTTTGTTTTCAATGAAGGTTTATTTTTCGGTTGTTTTTTTTTTTGTTCTTTTGTTTTAACAGTCTGATCTCTTTAATCCGGACTTCTGTAATCCGAATCCCTCTGTAATCCTAGCCATTTTCTGGGAACAGATTATTTTCGTAGTATTTCCTAGTATTCCCTAATCCGGAAAATTCTTTAATCTGAACAAGATTGCTGGGAACGGAGGCGTTTGGATTAGAGAGACCAGACTGTATATTCAATTCCTTTGAAACACGTCATGTAACTAGATCAACACGTGTCATGCTGTATAAATCCTTAAAACCCAAGCACAAAATTAGGATGTGCTCAAAAGATTTAATTGTAATTGTATGTTAATGGATTCATTTCTTTCAGAAAATTGAGCGTGTTGTATTTGTTGGTAACTTCCTGCGTGTCAATCGAATTTCCATGAAACTGCTTTCTTATGCTATGGACTACTGGTCTCAGGGAGCACTGAAAGCTCTCTTTCTGGAGCATGAGGTGGGTCATCTGGATTTAAGCCATTGTTTCATTATATAAAAGTTAAAAAGTTAAAGTACTCATTTACATAGCACTCATCCCCAAGGAACCTTAACTCTAAGAACACTACAATGACTTTCAACTTCCCCTGGCCAACAGCAAGACAGAGCACCTAGGACAAGACTGGCAGCATTATAGGGTGCAATAACAATTTTAGTACAAGGACAACGCTGTCTTAACAGCCAGGTACTCATTCACACCTGAGTCGAGTGAGGTAGATGGGACAAAGTGTTTTACCTAAGGACACACTGACAGTGACCAGTGGTCATTGATAACATTTGTATCTAGCGGGATACGATTCCACAAAGTCAGCCGGCCGACCGGTGTTGGTGAGTGGAGCTGCTTGAGTTTCTCATGTTGGAACTGTACTAACCACTGGTCCTCTGACATAACTCACTTTTTCAGACTTTTTCAGCAAGAGTCTGCTACTTTTGAAGTGTCCTTAAGGGATACTTATCATGTGATCAGTTTCCATTGTAAAATATTATTAGTAGCATGGAAACCAATTTAATCAAATTGCCGTGATGAAAAATAAAAATTGTATCCTGAAATCTTTGTATAATCAAATTTTAACTTCAATCAAGATCTAAATCGAAGTGCCAAACTTATATATTTGTCGCCTTAATCATTACTCACAGCGATGCATGATGCATAATATACAATATATTGATATAGAGAATTGTAAAATTGATACATTCAATCTTTAAGAAATGTCCCTAATGTCTTATCTTTGTCCTGCTGTCTTTTATACTTTATTTAATATTTCTGTTGTGAACGAAATGATGTGCCTTTTAATGGACATTAAGGTATATTATATTGAATTGAATTGAAAAATGTAACTAATCAAATATGCAAATTTGTCAGAAAACCATGTCTTAAGAAAAATAATTTCTAAAGTTATAATTACTGTATTAGTGTAAGCATTAGTAATATTACAATTATTACTGTTTTATAGGCGGAGAGGAAAGCTCAGTGGTAAGGCACTTAAGGCACTCGCCTACCAAGCCAAAGGTCCCTGGTTCAAACCCATGCAGGCTTGAATTTGAAATCCACTTTTTTTTTAGGATTTCCTTCTGCCCCCTATCCTTTAATTGCTAAGATAAAGAATACCAAGTCCTATCGGAGACGGACTATAATTTCGGAGGTCCCATGTGTATGATATACGCTTGTAAAAGAACCCCTGGCTGTTTACAAGACAATCTAAGAAAATCCTGATTTCACCAAAGTAGGGGACATGGGTAAAATTCAATACAACAACAACAAAAAAAATACAATTATTGCTGTTTTATAGTTGTTATCATAATTGTTGACTCAATAATTATTGTTATTATTTCCCCTATTTCTTTTCATGCTAGGGCTATTTTGGTGCCATGGGTTGCTTGATTGAATACCTCCATCTCAACGAGGCGTACTCGTCCTAAAATGTCCAATCTAAACACTGAGTACAGATCAAGTTTTGCATTCCCATCACTACTATTGACTATAATTTATGAAACGTTTTAACATATCCACGTTATTTGTAACTATCGGCCAATGTCCTGTACAAGTGCATAGTCTGGTCTCTCTAATACAAACACCTCCGTTTCTGGCAATTTGTTCTAATTACAGAATTTTTCGGATTAGGGAATACTAAGAAATAATAAAAACAAAATCTGTTCCCAGAAAATTGTTTGGATTTGCAGAGGGATTCGGATTGCAGAAGTCTGGATTAGAGAGACGAGACTGTACTATGATTCATGAAATGTTCTAATTTTATTATTTGCAATCACCTGCTAATGTCATATAATGCGCAGTATACTACACATAAGCTTTAGCCTATTTTATTCTATTGCAGATCATTTGACACCAGCAACTCTGCTGTACTTCATGTAAACTTATATAAGTTATGAGTTGTTTTTTTTGTCAATTTTAGAATAGTTGAAATTTGAATAATGTACTGCAAAAAGCAACTAAATGCCGAAATTTATGATGTGAGTAATATTTATTTATTTGTGTTTAGACTTTCTCCAAAGCAATGCTGTGCTGTTTTTATAATTTTATTATTTTTATAACCTTTGTCTATTTCCTGAAGAAATTTTTCTTTCATTTTAAAAATTCCATTTGTTTATGACAACAAATTATAGCACATACATATGTAAGTTTGTGTGTACATATTAGGAAGGTTGTATGCGACATGTTGATATTGGTAAATATATTACTGACTTGGCAGGAACTATGAAATTCGTCAATTTGTAAATATTAGATATCTATATTGAATTCATGTATAGTAAAAATAATTATTGTACATTGCACCAGAGTAGAAACTATATTTGCTACATACTTGTATGAGGCTTGTATGGATGACTGCCAGTATTAAATTGTCACATAGATATCATACGTAAGTTTAACCTGTATGTCATGACAGTTCTTGAACCAAATATTGTAAGATAGTCAGGGTTATGGTATATATAAAATAAGAGGATTAGGTGGCTGAGTGGATAAGGCTGGTGTACTGTGACCATTTTGTCCCAGGTTTGAGCCTTGCCTCAGCATCTGGATTTTTTTCCCTGTGTAAGATAACTCACCCCATTTGCCCAAATATGACGCTGCTCTGCAGTAAATCGTATCGGTTAAGTTCCGGGGTCCTCGACTTAGAGGAAAGAATAGGCTTATTACTAGATACATGCATATCGCAAGAGGCGACTGAGGGATAAGGAGGAGCTTATCACCTTCATTGACTTCTTTCTTTCAGGCTCTTTTGTCCCCTCAGAGGAATGGAGAGGTTTAGCACTATTTACTCTTCTTTTACCTGCCATGTATTTCTTTTGATAGATTTTTAACACTATATGTATTTTCTATACTTATGTCTAACAGGTCTGTAAATCTAATGTCCTTGTGAGTGAATGATATTTTTATTATTATTATTATTATTAGGTGAGAATGGAGGGAGGCATATAGATGGTGGCCATCCCCCATTTTAGTGCATTGCTCGACTTAAAAATGATATCAGGGTCACTTGCTTTCTTGAAGGACCCAGTGCTTTGGTACACAAAGGAGTTTAGAAAATCCTGGGTGGTCTTTGCAGTGCGTAACATGTTTTGGCCATCGTTATTTAGGTTTTTTGTTTTTGAGAGATGATGTTTTATTATCTGAAAAACATCTTTTCGTTTAGATATTGAAGTGCTTCCTTTCCTGCTTGGTGACTTTCTTCCCTCATCTAAAACCTATTTTTTCTAGTTCCGTTTTTTTTTTTTACTTTTAACTAACCTATCATCTTACTTTTACCATGGGTTCTGAGAAGAGATGACACTAGAAGTTGAGAGAACCCTAGAAGTTGAGAGAACCCTTAAAATCACAATAACTAACCACAGTCTGGTCTTTCTAATCAGAACACCTTCGTTCCCGGCAATTTGTTCAGATTCCAGAATTTTCCGGATTTGAGAATACTAAGAAAATCATCAAACCAAAATCCGTTCCCTGAAAATCATTCAGATTACAGAGGGATTCAGATAACAGGAGTCCGGACTAGACTTTTAAATCGTTCTTCTTTGTGGGCCCAAAAATTTTTTTGAAAAATTTAACCATGGAAAACAATATAGGTTAATTTATTAGGCACAGTTTATATATACGTACAGCAAATTTATTTTACATGAATATGGGGCTACTGCCCGACACATTTTTGTCAATTGTCAAATCTGGCACGACAGATCATGAACGAAATAACAGACACCGTATCAGTAAAGTAAATGGTAAGGAGATGGAACCTTGATTCATTATGTCTCCTCATGTCGTGTTGTTAATATAACTCCAACAAGTTGATGCATCGCTCACTTTGCATTGGTGGTTGCATTTAACGTTTTTATGGTTTGCTTATTGGTTGCTATTGTTGTTTTTTTAATTAATGGATTGGTAATGTCTTTTATTTTCAAATTTATTTAAACTTTTATAATATAATATATTTGGGAATTAAACGAAAATTAATTAATTTTGTTTTAAAGTTCACCATGGATCTTGTCTATCTAATTCAATTGTTGTTTAAATACTGTTTATTTCATTTTATTTATTTGTTTTGTTTTTGTTGGGGTTGGGTTGGGTTTTTTTCATTTTCCATGAATGAAATGTAAAGAAGAATTTATTCTTTTACATTAAGAATTTTGATTTCATGATGAAAATTACAGTTGCTTGTTCATTTATGCACTATCTCTTCCGTTTTCATATGAAAGGCGGCAACTGCAGGCCAATAGTCACTGTAATTACTACCTGTCATTTGAAAACGGCAGCGATCTATGTAAATTAATTAATGATATGAGGAGTTTTGAATAGTTTTTGTGGTCTCAGCTGTTGGAGAATTTCCATTGAATAGATAGAAAAGAAAATTATTTGAGTAGTAGAATTATTTTACTACTATCAGCCTGCTTAAGAAACAAAGACATTAATACCTCAGATTAATTCCTTCATGAGCTGAATTACGTTGTCAGTTTTTTTTACTTTATACCATATATAAATGTTGCTGGAATTGCCATATTAATATGACAAATCATATGATATCATTGATGTTCGAACACCTCAGACAATTGTGCAAATTAAATTTTATTTGGGTCACATTCACTCACTGCTCTTATATTATTGAATTAACCTCAAGCAATTTGATATTTATTTTTTGCATTTTCTCCTTCTTCTTCCTTAACTCATTCAGTGCTATTGACGAGTTTTCTCGCTGGCCATAAGCTCTGCCCATGTACTACTGAAGAATATTCTCGCATTTGAGTTGACTTTGCTCTAACTAAAAATATACATTTTCGTCCTATCCAAAATGGTAAATTTAGTAAGATGCATTCTGGGTAGGCTTGTTCCTTTTTCTCTTGTCCTTGATACCGGGAATTTTGTTGTTATTATATGATTACTTTTTCCGGATACAACCAACCTCTCCTCACCATACGAACATTGCTCAGTATATAGAAGGTGTTCACTGAGATTGGACTCAGCACTGAATGAGTTAACTCCCTGAGAACCAGCCTATTTCAGCCAAGCCCACCACCCTCTGGGACCAGCTGTTGTGATACAATTTTAAAGTACTGTTTGGATAACATGTTCTGATTACTTTAGAGAGCTGAAATTATGCAAGTAGTTTGACCTGACCATGAAGCTTGATGTCTGTCTTGTTTTGGGTGTGTGTTTGCTTTGTTTACTTTTTGCAATATACAGTCTGGCCTCTCTAGTCGAACACCTCTGTTTCCGGCAATTTGGTCGGATTAGAGAATACTAAGAAATATTAAGAAAATAATCTACTCCCAGAAAATGGTTCGGATTGCCAAAGTCCAGATTAGAGAGACTAGACCGTATTGCAAAAATTTATAGAATGCCTTGGTCCCCAAGGTATGTTAGTAAGTCCGAGCTTGACTTAGGCTTGGTGCTCCATGGGTTAAATGAACTGTCGAAGACATTCAAATTGGGTTCTTTGTCCTTAATGCATTTGTTTATTATTAGTCTATTGATTTGCATTTATTTTATACATTCATGTGAGAGAAATCAAAGCATTGTAGTAGTGTTGTTAGTTGTTAATATCTTTTACCTGTTATTTTACGCTGATGTTTTTTTGAATGCCTGGAAATGCCCGTTAAGTTTTATGACATATGGAACCACTGCCATTTTCATCCAAAACGCAGCATCTTTCTCTTTGCATCGATAAATATACTGCGTTTTGGATGGAAATGGCAGACCTCCGATAGCCAAAATGAACAAACGTCTATGCAGGTATATTTGATTTTGTGACAAGAAAGCTTCCTTGTATCGATTTATTGTTTTTGGACTAGAGAATGAAAGTTTGTACGCATACAGGGTATCACCAGAGTCTCCAAATCTATGTTGTTATCAATATTGTTTGGTGATTGGTGACTTTAGTACCATTCTGTATCGGTCAGTCAGAAAACCTTGAATGTATAATTTGTAAAAGATTATAAAGTTATTTAATTGAAGTCTTCAAGGCATTGCATGTATAATACATTTTTGTCCTTATACATATTATGCTAGTCAATCTTCATAATTTTGTCATTGCTCACTTTTTAGAATGAGTTCAACCATTTTTATAAGTTACAGTGTATTGACTTGTAAACGTATCACTCACAATTTGTTGTCTTTGATTCACGAAACTGCTTGCATTAGTCTGTGCTCAATTTTTATTTATTTTTATTTCAATTGAGAGTTGCAGTGACAAACTTTTTTCTCTCTTTTAAATTCTTTTTCTTCTCCTTCTGCTTTCATCTTTTCACCAGCTTATCATCTTACTTCTTCCGTGGGCTCTGAGATAACCTTAGTAGTTGACCGAGCCCTTAAACTCCAAATAACGAACTGACAAACAAAAGATTAGCCTTATAAAATGTTTGCACCAAAGTTTTAAGATGCCAAAGAAGACTGTGATTCAATATGATAATACACACAGTCTGGTATCTCTTATCCGAACACCTCTGTTCCCAGCAATTTGTTCAGATTTACAGAATTTTCCGGATTAGGGAATACTTAGAAATGATTAAAATAAAATGCGTTTCCAGAAAATTGTTTGGATTACAAAGGCATTGTGGATAAGAGAGACCTGAATGTAGTAGTGCGGATGTTATATCCGCATCAAAAATGCATGCCAATGTATTAGGTCATTATTGCTATGAAAGATAAGAAAGAAAAAACTTAGTGTATCATATTCTTTGGAACCCACAAAAGGGAAAAGAAATATTAGTCTGAAAAGTAGTACAATAGAGAAAGGAAGTGGAGAGAGATGTTAGGAAAATATTCTAACTAGTACAATATCTTTGTTGTAGTGTAGTAGGAGAATGAGAGCTGCAGACGTTTGGAAAATGAAAAGATTGTCGTTGTAACTAGAGAAGAAGTGGTCAAACTCTCAACATGGAAACCTGTCGTATTTGATCATCTATTTTCCCCGTGGAATTAAATAAGGAAAGCAAGAAAATTAACTTCTTTTCTCTCAATTTGATGAATTAAATCGTTTGTTTGTAATGGTAAGGGTACCCGATATATCGGATAGATCAGTGGTTAAGGCACTGGCCTACCAAGCCAAAGGTCCCTGGTTCAAATCTGTGCAAGTTTAAATTTGAAATCCAAATTTTTTTTCAGGTTTCCTTTGGCAGCTTTTGCCCCCTATCCTTAACTTCTTTTCCTTTGAATGATTGTGAGCAAGTAGGTGGAATTTAATACTATTCCAAAATGGACAGTCCATTGCTATGTAGAAGTTAAAATTATAGAAAAAATGCAAGGATAGTACAGAACAGTGGCCGTTGGTATAGGTGCCCGCCTTAGAGATATTGACTGACCACTTGTGCTACTAAGGCAGGTTTGATGGTACGTCATGTGACTTGATCACATGGCTAAAGTGGCACAGTGGCAGAATGGTTATGCCATTGGACTTGCATGCAAAAGGTTGCAGGTTCAAATCTCTTTGGAGACACCCAGTTTAACTTTTGGGCAAGGTTATTCGCACGAATTGCTTAAATTTGCTGCGCTGTTCTTACGGCTGATGCTCGGTGACGGTAAATACTAAAAGACAAGTTTCCCTTCTGGGATGAATAAGTGGAATTGAAACAATTTTTTTGTTTTAGATATAATGGATAATACGTTAAACCACGTGGATTGCCGTTGTAATTTCTCTCTACTTCCCTCTGATTCTACCACTATTACAATAAACGTGATAGATGATGAAAAGAGAATGCTTCGATTACTTGCATAGGGAAAGAAGTGACGATCATTTTTTTGCTTTCAACTTGTCGTCTTCATTATTTTCATGATGGCTCTCCTTTACTCTGACTAATAACAGTGGAATTCACTTAATTCATATTCCTTGGGATAGGGTGAGGCCTTGGAGTTATAAGAGTTTGAATTATGTGAACTCCGCCATACTTTGTTTTGGTTTTTTTCTTCTTTCAGTTTGCTGTGAGAAATGTTCAATCTTATTAATGAAACATAATATATATATTTATGAGGAAAATGGACCAATGGAGAACTGCCATTGATTGCTGTCATTGGTCTTCATTATTCTTATATTTGATTTGATTTGAGAAGGAAAGGGATCAAGTCCGTTAATGAAATTTGATTTGCATTTGGTGAGATTGAGAACGTGGAGATTCTTATTTGCATTTGGTGAGATTGAGAATGTGGAGATTCGTATTTCCATTTGGTGAGATTGAGAATGTGGAGATTCTTATTTGCATTTATTGAGATTGAGAATGTGGAGATTATTATTCAGATTTGTTGCTTTTCTTTCTTTTTCCTTTTAAAAATTTCTATTGATAACATTATTTCAATTAAACAGTGTCCAATATGCTACAATAGTTTAATTTATGATTTATAGTATACATTATTAGTATTACTATTGTTATTATTATTATTATTATTACTATTATTATTATTATTATTATTACATTTGATACAATCATCATCTATGAAATTGCTTTTTGAGAGATCAACTTTGTGCTATCAGTGGTCCATGTTGATATGAACATCAGGAAAGTTTGAGTTTTCTGGCCGTGGATTGAATGCAGCATTTGTTATCACTTCCAAATAATGGTCGTTATAGCTAGCATCATTTCTATTGAGGTTTCTGTAACCACTGGGTTTTTCTCTAACCTAAGTTTACCCCTGAAGTAGATTCCAGGGTAGGTTAGTTAGTTAGCCTCATGCCCAATGCTCCCTACAGTCTAGCCTCTCTAATGCGAACACCCCCGTTCCTGGCAATTTGTTTGAATTACAGAATTTTCCGGACTAGGGAATACTAAGAAATAATCATTAAAAAAATCTGTTCCCAGAAAATCTGGATTTGGATTACAGAAGTCCGGATTAGAGAGACCAGACCCTTTTTATCTGTGCTTGCGGCTAGCTGCTGTGCTATGCAACAGGTTAGATTTGCAGTCAATGCAGGTGGTAACGGCAGCAGTGCAAAATAGAGATGACTGGTGAGAGACTGTATGTAGTTCAATAAATGTCTCTAATGAGTGTAGGTCTGCTGTGCTTTGTTTATAACAGGGTTTGTTTGTTTTTTAAACCTAAAACTGTATGAATATTACAATTGTATTATAATCAAAATTTTTCTATTAAAATCACTGGCACTAGAGGAAAAGTGTGTGCTTTGTAACAAAATGGATCTCAAGGAGCGATCTAATTGATGAGTGGATGTCAGAAAAAGTGCAGTAAAGTGCAAGACACTTATTTGGGAAGGTTGCATTTTTTCCAATGAAGTGATGTCACAGTTGAGCAGCAGCCTCTAAATACAGTCTAGTCTCTCTAATCTGAACACCCTCCATTCCTGCCAATTTGTTCGGGTTAAAGAATTATCCGGATTAGGGATAACTAAGAAATAAAATAATTAAGAAATCTATTCCCAGAAAATCATTAGAATTACAGAAGTCCGTATTAGATTTAGAGAGACCAAACTGTATATCTATTGTTGCTGGAAATAAATAATTGTAATGACATTTATTGTAGATGAAAGCACGCTTGATTCGGATGCCCATGATTGAAGGAGAAAAAGCATGTTTTCATCATTACCATAAAATAAATGTGCCCTGGGATTAGCATACATAAGAATAATTATTGCATCTTATCATGTAAGCTTAGGCCCTGAACAATATACATGTATTCAGATTCATAGAAAACAATAATCTAGAAAGAAGAAACTTGTTTTTCATTATTGATGTTCATAGCCGATTAACAAATGGACCCATCTAAATAATTCTCCTACTCAAATGCCAGGCATCCTGATATCCAGTGTGAATTATGTGCACGTACATCTATGAACAAATTCAGTAATGTCCTTACAAAGACATTTGTCGATTGTCATGATTAAATGGCTGTCCCGTTGAAATAAGCTCCGATCACCATCTTACAAAGGCATTTGTCGAATGTCATGATAAGATGGCTGTCCCATTGAAATAAGCTCCGATCACCATCTTGCATTAGATGGCTGTCCCATTGAAATAAGCTCCGATCACCATCTTGCACTGTATTTAAGTGTATAAATGAAATATGCTGTATAGGACCGCACTTGATTTGAAACTAGCCATACATTATATCTGCTGCTTCTGTACATAACTTGGAAAGGGTTATTTATTTGTTGTTGTTGTTAGATTGTTGATGTTTTGTTACCCATGAGAATTAATTATTGCTAAAATAGTATTTCATAAAGCTTATGATAACTAATATCTATTATTATTATTATTATTATTATTATTATTATATGCATTTTCCATAGAAAGTTTTTATATTTTGTCACCAGTACCAGTTTCATAAATAAAAAGAGGGAAAGCCGGATGTTGACTTGTTGATCAAGTTTCTTTTGTTCTTGTTCTTGCAATGTCTCCTGTGATATTGTGCTCTAGTAGACATTTGGGCCGGTGATCGAGAGGTCCTAGGTTCGAATCCTGGTTGGGCGCGATATTGGGTTCTTGGAAAAGACTAAATGTATTTCCTCACGGTACTCAGGTGTAAATGTATGCCCCCAGGGGGATTGAGAAGGATTTTGGATTGCAATGGCCTGCCAGGGAAACTGTATAGCGCATTGAGCACATTTAGTGGAAACGCGCTATATAAGAATGCTCTTTACTTCTTTACTTTGTGTCTCATTAACTTTCCATCAACCCAAGAACACAAGCCACCTAAGTGTTTTCTCAACTCTATTGGGGGCATATAGCTCTGTCTATCAGTGATCAGTGTAAACGGATAGCTCAATGGTTAAGGCGCTCTCCCACCAAGCCAAAGGTCCCTGGTTCAAACTCGTGCAGGCTTGAATTTGAAATCAAAATTTTCTTCGGGTTTCTTTTTGCCCCCTATCCTTACGTTGCTAGGATAAAGAGTGCCTAGTCCTCCTCATGTTGGAAAGCTACTCTTATTGTTATATGATTATTTTTATATTGTATTATTATTATTATTATTATTATTATTATTATTAATATTATCATTATTATTATTTTTATCAGTATTATTATTGTTAATATTATCATTATTATTATTATTATTATTATTATTATTATTATTATTTTATTATTTTTTTACATTGTATTATTATTATTATTATTATTATTATTATTATTATTATTATTATTATTATTATTATTATTATTATTATTATT
>JASKDV010226770.1:0-18519 GCA_032466395.1 Aegires albopunctatus | reverse complement strand
TTGTGCATGCTTTGGGTATAGTGGGTTTTGATAAGTGGATCATATCAGCCAATTAGCTATCACCTGCTATTTACGTGCCATTCTACATTTTGAACACATTTCATTGAAGCGATTACATTATGACTCATAAGTTATGTCACTACAGTTACTAATTACATTTACCTACTTTTTATTTGGGGCTATTTTATATCACTGTGAAAAGGAATGCATCTTTGAATACCCAACCCCTAAACAAACCAGCTAGCCAGGCAAGCCATAGCGCCAGGGTACTTATGTCCACCAGCCTACCTGGCTGGATAGTTTAGCACTGCCGAGGGATACCTAGCACTTTGCATGTTAACAACATGAACAGTTGGTGAGTCAGAGTAAAGTGGATGTAAAGAGCCATTCCAAAGAACTCAACATTGCACTCCTACCAGCAATAGAATCTGACACTATTTTATCTCCAAACCAAATGTCTTTCTCTAAACAATACCCATTATCATAAACGAGTTTAAATAATACAAAAACATTAATTTACACAACCATTCCTGATTGGTCCATATTTTCATTCATTGCTTTCATTATCAATTAACTCTTGTGAAAGAGAAATGAGAAAAAAGAAAGCAACAGATTGATGTATATGGTCATAAATCAACAATCTTTATTTATTTATAATTAGACACATTGTGTATAGTGACTAAATGTTTGTGGAAAGCATCACTTGGAACCCTTTCCCTTTCCCTTCCCTTTGCCAGGTGCTTGCTTGCCTTTAGATGAGTTGGCCTTTGGCTGATGATGAACGATAAGACAAAATAAAAATGATCAGTTAAAGTTGCATATTCAATTCATCACAGTTTTAAAAAAATAAGTAAATAAAATAAAAATTCCTTTATTTTATCCACATGTGGAAATTCATTACATGATATAATAATAATGAAACTAATTAAATACAATAAATTTCACAAGCAATTGTTTAACCCTTTAATTAGCAAAACTTCCAACACCTACCAAAATCAGCTGAATATTTTATACAGTTGGATCAGTATTTTTTACATCAATTCCCGTAATCTGAAAGTGAATGTTCGGGAAAATTCTAGGCACTCATTTGTATCAATATATACTTCTAGCAACTAATCCTACCTTAACCACTACAGCTGCTTCTTCTTCTTCCTCACTCTCTTCAACAATAGGCAATTCATCTCCTGGCTCGACAAGTAAATCACTTTCATCCACACCAGATGCCCGACCTTTTTTCTTCTTGCCTGCAGCCCCGGTACTATATGGCGTCAAATGAGATCCTTTGTTGTATTGGCGTGTGAAAGCTGCTTTGGTCTGGCAACAGGAGATAAGACAGAAATTGAATTTAAGGGAGATTAGCATTTTACAAGTCAGTCACTTGGCATCGTGGTCGTGATTAAAAGGGCCCAGGTTCGAATCCCATTGAGCACGATGTTGAGTTCTTGAGAAAGACTTTTTACATGCATTTCCTCACCGTACCAAGTGTAAAATGGGTACCTGGCTATAGCCAGAGGAAGATCTTGTCAGGTAGCTAGAGTGAAGCACCTTTCATAGGGTCACATCTCTGTATGCCCCCTGGGGGGTTGAGAGGGATTTGGATTGCAATGGCCTGCCTGGGAAACTCTGTAAAGCGCATTGAGCACATTTAGAAGGACCCCGCTATATAAAAACGCTCTTTACTTTAAAGGGAGTACTGTTTCACGTGCAGTTCAGCCTGTCAATAACGATATGGTCAGAGACGTTAATATGATGTCACTATAACCATAAGTTGGTGTAACTGATTTATAGTTAAATTGGAGGGGGGGAAAAAAAAGGGAGATCACTCAGAAAGAATAGAAGCAGGGCTGCAACTCAATTTTTAGAAAAACATCTGAAAATACCTGACCAGCCGGGGTCCAGGCGAAAGAAATGATTTTTAGCCATTTCTAGAGTAAATTTTGGGTCTATGCTGGCCTTTACATACAATATTGCACAAACATGCAAAGATTAGTTTAGTAGATAAATGCAATTCCGATTTTGTATCGCCAAGCGGAAAAAATCTCACACACACGGAAATTTAAACTTGGCTGCAGCGCCCGCGGATTTCAAACATGGAAATGTAACAGCCCTGAGAAGACAAAAGAATTGATATGACGTTGCTATAAACAGTATGTCGGTATATCTTACTGTGTGTTCTTAACCCTACCCTTATTCCCATCCTTCTCCTTAATTCCAATGGAAAATAGAAACGGATAACTTCTTATCCACTTCATTTCTATTTCGACTGAACGTTTTTAGATTGTGGATTTTTCGGGTTAAATAATTTTGTATGATGGACTATAACTCATGGATAATTTTGATTGCTGCAGAAAGGGAAAAGTTGTTTGTTTTTTTTTAAAGAAAGAGATAACAGTGATGAAATAAATGTTTATTTAATCTAACATCATATTCTACAAATTTAAAGGAAAAAGCTTTATTCACCAAACTCGTTCTTTAAATGTCAAGAATTAATTCACAATGAAGTTAAAGTTTTAAAATGGACATAGCTCTCTATAACAGAGTAACAGTTTATGCCAATGTTCAGATTTCTTAGCTGTGACAATGAATTTTCAATGTAATTTTGCAACAATAAAAAAACAACTTAAATCAAATCAGGTTAATCCAAAATGTTACACGAAAACCCACTCTCCGATGAAATTTAAGGATAATATGGTACATAAGTCATTCATTAATAATTTTTAAAAAAACAACGAAAAAACATGAATATTTCAAGTCTCAGACACAGTAAAGATAAAGTTAAAGTCAAAAGTGCCCACTTCTATATGGCATCTATTTCCAAAGGACCTTAGTACACAAGACAAACTTAGCAGCCTGTTAGTACATGGGCAACACAACAGGTACTCATTCACCCCTGAGTTGAGTGAGGTAGAATTGACAAAATGTCTTACTTAAGGACACACCGCCAATGATCAGTAGATATTGTGAGAGTTTAGTGCCGAGCGGGATGTGATCCCACCATGTAACCCAGCCGACTGGTGTCTGTAAATGGAGCTGATGGAGTTTAACCTGTGTTAACCACTAAGCCACTGAGGTTCTACTGATGTGAATAATCTCTCGTACTCACTTTCAAATACAATATGTCCAAAGAGGAGACATTTTTTTTTTATATTAGAAGAAAATATAAATTTTTTAAAAAGATTGGACGAGGCTTTCACTAACACAAAGGAATTAGACCACAACCAAATTTAGTCCTCCGATGCAAACCTACTTTAGATTCCAATTTTGATATTGGATCGGGGCAATTTGGCCATTTGGTGATTTCCATGATGTTGTCAAAATCCTCCTTGACTATGTCGTAGTTGTCCATCATGTCGATGACTTCTGGAACTCCCTCAGATCCTTGTTCCACCAATGGTGATGTCAACCGCACTCGGAGAGCAGGGAGGTAATCCAAGCTAAGTGCTCTCTTGTCACCTGACACCCTTTTGATTGCAGAAGAATATGAGATGAAACAAAATGAATCAAAGCCTCTACTAAAACTGATTTTGGTCGTTGCAACTTGTATAGACATAATTTATATATGCTTCAAAAAAGCCTTCTTTTTTTATTCTAATCAGATTATACTAAAGATAGCAGGAACAGAAATATTGCCAAAGTTTTCTTAATAAAACTGGCTTTGTTTGTTGTATTGAATTCATAAGCCTTACTAATATAATTTAATTAATCACCATTTTTCTATAATATTTAACTGCAAGTAGCTGCAATGATGAACAATTAATGTAAAAAATGCAGCTGTTAATCATTAAAAAAACCCCATGATGATAAGATACATATACTAAAAGCTACATATTAAATGTCTGTTTAATTCTTGTGAAATTCTTTCTATTTTTCTATACTATAGTCGACAGCAGTTAGCTCTGCCCTCGTACAACAAAAAGACGATAATCATCTTTTTGGCGTATGAGGGCAGAGCTCCAATGACAAACTAATCATGTTTAAAATATTTGGCCCTAATCAATTTAAAAAACAAAAACAAAACAGAATGATAAGATACTTACTGAAGGTGCATATGTCTGTTTAATTCTTGTAAAATTCTTTCGGTCTTTCCTTTGGAAGAATTTTTACCCAACCAAGAGGGAAATTCTGTCATTTGAGGAAATCTGCCCCTCATGAATTCTCCGGGAATGACACTGGAATACACTGCCTGAAGATTATCGTATAAATTGAGATGCAGTTTTGAACATTTTCTTTTCTATTGCATGAATCACTTAAGTATAGTCTGCCCTCTCTAAAACAGAACACCTTTGTTCCCAGCAATTTGTTTGGATAACAGAATTTTCTGGATTAGGGAACAATAAGAAATAATAAGAAAAACATTTGTTCCCAGAAAATGGTTCGGATTACAGAAGTCCAGATTAGAGAGAGCAGACTGTATCTTGATACTATCTAAGAAGATTTGAAATGTCATTCAAATGTAGGACATGGAGTATACAAAAATTTATTTAGAAATGTAGGAGAGCGATTATAAAAGAATATTTCACCATCTTTATTCGTCACCCACAAACGCAATTTGACTGTTAAACTCACTCCCAATCAAAGAAATAAAATGAAATTTAAAAATAACACCATATCTCTCAACACAAATTGACTGTGAAACTCACTCCCAATCAAAGAAAATCAAAAAAGAAAACAGAGGCCTCCATTTAATTCAGGGATATAATCATCTTTACTCGTCACACTCAATTACAATTTCATTGTTGACTTCACTCCCAATTAAAGTAAAAAAAAAAACCAAAAAAAAAAAAAAAAACATAATATAAAACGTATCTTTACTTGTTACGCTAAAACACAATTTGGCTATGGAACTCACTCACAACTGAAGCAACCTAACCAACGATGAGGGATTCATAACAACAACAACAATATCATCTTCACTTGTTAAATTCTTACACAATTTGACTGTAGAACTCACTCCAAATCAAAGAAAGAAAAATGAAAACACAGAGACCCTCATACAAAATTGGGGCAAATGCACCCTCAGACACGAAAAACTAGATGTTCCATTAACACTCAACATCAGAAAACACTTGTGGTGCAGCCTGCCATTTTATTATATCGTAGCTGTCTCAAAAAACTGTCATATATGAATATACAATATAATATAAATTTATATTTAAATGATTATATTTAAACCATTCAGTTTTCTTTGATGATTTTTAACAAAACTAAGTTGAGACCAAATCATGGATTTACCTGCAATGGCAAAAGATTCCAGTTTCCTTCTTTGCGTATCAATTTTTCAGTAAAATCACCATCACACAAACTGTCTATTGTTCTAGCAAGACAAGCCATGTGCTTCTTTTGATCGCCCCTTGAAGTGATGTTAGAAATGAGATGATATTCACAAATGAAATGAAAATAATATGGGGTTGTCTGTGGTATCTTCAAAGATAGATAAAGAGCTTTTTTTCTTTTTTGCCAAATGAGACAAAATACAAAAAATTCTAAACAATTGAGTAACAAGCTTGTGTCTGATCATGTTATAAGAACATATTACTATGCCAAATAAAACTGTCTGTATGAGAAGAATCCTCAAGATTCATTGGTCTGAGACCATCAGCAATGAAAGATTACGGCAGGTCACCGACCAGCATACAGCTGAAGATGAGATCTGACAGAGAAGATGGATGGGGCATAATTTCCCCTAGGAAACCTGCCAGTAACATGGAACCCTCAGGGAAAATGAAAGAGCGAACAGCCGAGAAACACCTGGCGCCATTAACTTGAGGCAGACACCAGAATGATGGGATACAACTGGAAACAGGCTGAGAAGATCGCCCAAGATAGAGGACTCTGGAGGATTGTTGTTGGCGGCCTATGCTCCAGGAGGAGTGATGGGCATAAATAAATAAATAAAATTAAACTTTTTGATAGCCTCCAAGCAATATCATTAAAAAAATATATATATATTCATAATATTAATCCTTTTTACCTATACCAATTAACATAACACATATTATATAAGAGAAGCACCATAGCATGTCTTAATTTTAACTGAAAATAAAAGCATGGGATATTCAATTACTTAGAAGCAGCTGGAATAACGTGAGGATAATTCTCATGGACGAACAGAGGTCCAAAGCTGTAGTCATGAAAAAACAAATCCGATTTGTCAGACAAAGACATCTTCGAGGTTTCATCATCAATGACAAAGACTTTACGGCAGACGTCAAATGGTCCCTGGAATTGCATAAAAAAGGCATAGCAAAGCCGAAAATGAAAGATTTATACAAGGGTTGCATTGCAAAATGTCAGACAGCCAAATTTATTCAAGACCTTGATAAAGATTTATAATGATATTCATTCTTTTTCAAAGAAAAGCCAGTTTTTGTTAAATTACTCAAATATTTCTTTTTTTTTAAACAAAGGTGATTAAAAAGCAATCTCATTCTTTTATAAATGAAGTAAAAACAAAATCAACCTATTACATCAAAAGAACTCTTCTGAGTGTTTTTGCATATTTTAAACGATTGTGAGACATACCATTTTTACATCTTTTTGAGCCTTTCTAGCATCTGCTTTAGCTTGTTCATAAGTCAGTTGCTTGTCTCCTGCACTCCACATGGAAAGATTATGAATTACCTGAAGATATAATTAAGAAAATGGAAATGGAAAGGCCAAACTCTAAGGAAAGACAATAACAACCAAGCAAGCATGCTCTAGATTGGAATCCTCAGGGAAAATGAAAAAGAGGACGCCCTACAACATCATGGCGAAGTATCCTGGATCTAGAGACAAAAGCAACCAAAATTACTTGGGGTGAAATCAAGAAAAAGGCCCAAAACAGAGCAAGGTGGAGATCCACGATCGATGCCCTATGCTCCTCAAGGAGCTCAAAGGATTAAGTAAGTTACCTGGAACCTATCAGCATTGTCAGTTGTGGTGGTAGCTGACATCGATGTCCTTATCCTTTTTTGCCATCTCTCGCTGTCCTCAGCAATGCAGTATAAGACTGTTTTGTAAGTTCTGTCCTTGTCCTAATATTCTTCATCAACAAGGTTGGTGGCCGTCCTCTCTCTCTATTTCCTGCTACCTTTCTCTGCACCACTAGCTTCATTAATTGACATTTTTTATTTCTTATGGTATGTTCTAGATATTTGAATTTCCTGTTGCAAATTGTTGAAATAAATGATTGATGTGTTCAGTTCTTTCATTATATCTATGTTTGTTCTTATGTCCTTGTAGCTTATTCTCAACAGTCGTCGATAGAACCATATCTCTGCAGCATTGATACGTTTTTCGTCACTTTTTCTAAGGGTCCATGCTTCACAACCAAAGAGAACAACTTTCCAGATGGGTGCCTTTTACTTAAAAAATTAAGTAAGTAAGTGAAGGTATAATTGACCACAAAAAAAAAAAAGGATAAGTATTATCTCAAACTGAATTCTTATATTACATGAAAATTGAAATAAAGTCTAATATTCCCATTACCTGTCTGATGTCATGATTAGATGCAAGGATAATCTCCTGTACGGCAGCAGGGGATATTTTCAAACCCTCACGGAAAGCAAGAGTCATCATAGCACCTTTTATTTGTTCAACACGGGGCCTTGAGAAGCGCAGATCAAAACAATAGTTAGAAAGAGTCCTCATCTTCATAGAGTTCCGATCATTACAAATGCATATAATTGGAATTTTGGAATTCTTGATGAGTTGTACCAATTCCTGAAAAGAACATAAATCATTGGTGAGTAATTTTAGTTTGCTTCCTTTTTGAAACCATTCTCCATCTTTTTATTCTCCCTCTCTCCTCATGTGTTTCTATCTCTTTCTTTGCCTCATCTCTTTCTCTTCATCAGCTACAAAAGAATGAATCATTTTAAGAGGATAATCATCATATTCTAACAATGTAAAGATGGACATGACATACCTGAAGACCTCCACGATCCTCGTTCCCTGCCATACCATCCACTTCATCCATTATAATACAATGAGACTGGCCATGGTCTTTAGACTTTGTTTCTCCTGATTAATAAAGTTTCAAAGGATGTATAAATTTTCTATTCATCTGCAACTGCTAATGGTTTAAAAAAGAACCTTGTGAAACAGTTTAAAATAAACCCAAGTAATGAAATTTGCCAAAACTTTTGAGAACACCAAAATAACCCCAAAAACAATGAAAAAATCAAATATTACTGTTTTTCAATTATTGAAAATTTGGTCAAACAAAACTGTGAGTGATTCCACGGAAATGCAACCAAAAGATAATTTAACATTTTTAAATTTTAATTTCATTGCCCAAATCAGCACAGGCTTCAAAAATGCACCTTAAATAAATAAATCTTTTTACAAGTGCACTTCTTGATAAAGATGACATCAAGCAAAAATGTGACAAACAAAAAAAAAAAAAAAAAAATTATGATGATGATCAACAACGCAAGAAGCTATGATAGTAGAGTTTGAATATCAAATTTACCCCAATTCGGCTTTCTTCAATGACTTACCCATGTAGTCTACCAATGTTTGGTTGTTTAAAGACTCTGCCACAACCTCTTTCAAATTCCGTTTGCTTCTAGTATCAGAGGCATTTAATTCTACATAAGAGAAACCAGCTTCCTGTGAAATGGAAAATTGCTTTATAAATTTCCCATAAATGCAAAATGACATTTATATGGAAACTTGTCTCTACTAATATCCTTCCTGACAATGTCACAGTAATAAAGCAAGCAATTCTCTTCATGAAAAATCTTGGAGAGGATAAAGTAAAAGAAATAATGGAAATTGGAGTGCTAATAATATTTTAACAGCAAGTGCAATATTTGTAGCATAAAGAGCAAAAATGTGTTAATGCATTTCTGACGAGAAAGAATTCAAACTGTGAATGGCTACCTGTACCATGCGTTCCATTTACGCTTGAAATCCTACGCCTCTAGCTAGATCAAGAGGCAGGTTGGGAACCACGATTAGGCCCCTAGATAGATCTAGAATCTAGATTCTATTCTGCCTATTACAAATGTGAAATGCAACTTATTTGGAACATCGAACACGATTAGATAGATCTAGTTTCTATTCTTTATTATTACAAAGGTGAAATTATCTAGAATCTAGATCTATAGATGGCCTTTAACATGTGAATTCACTTTGATGAACCAAATGATTAGATAGATCTAGATTTTATAGGCCTCTAGCTTAATCTATAGATCTCAATCTATATCATTTCACCTTTATAATACAAATCTATCTCCCTTCGTAGAACGGGGCTATCCAGCTAGTTTTATATAATTACTCCACAAATCTTAATTAGGCCTACCATTCTATATAGCACTATAATTCAATGACAACTTAACATATGTACCTTGCAAACCAAAGTAGCTGTGGTCGTCTTTCCAATACCAGGAGGACCGGACAAGAGAGCTGCCCTGAATCCTGTACCGTCTCCCTTGCCTCCAAAGAAATTTCCCCCTTTAAAAAAATGATGACATTATTAACATAGAATTTCACGTCAGATTTTATACATTTCAAATGTTACCATTTAGAATCTTTTAAAAAGCTGGACTCAGTAAACTGATTACACCAGCTAACACTACAATTCATATTTCCTGTTATTTTCTCTATTTTATTGGTTATTGTCTTCTCCTTCTTCAAAGCTGGTAGTAGTGTCAGTGTGCCAAAACTAATAGTAAAATACTAGAGCATAGTAATCATATGATTACACCCGAGTGAGACATATCGTAGCCAGTTTAAAAATACCAATGCGATCAATTTAATATTTCAATTAACATAATATATGTAATGTATGTAGAAGCATTTGTTTCAATTACAGGCCATTAAATATCTTTGTTTCAAATAAAACAAATAAAATAAAATTCCTCTCTTTTTATCCACATGTGGAAATTTATTTTACAATGGCATACATGTAATGAAATCAATCGTACATATACAATCATAAAATAATACATAATAATGGCACTAAATAAATACAATAAATTTCACAAGTCATAAAGAGAAATTTTTTGTTTGTTTGTTTGTATTGAGTTTACCCATTTCTACTACTTTGGTGATCAATGACAGCCTTATAAATAGCCAAAGGTTCTTTTATATGTATGTTCACATGGGACCTCCTAGATTATAGTCCATCTCATAGGACTTGGCACTCATTCCATCTCAGCAATTTGAGGATAGGGAGCAGGAGCAAACCCAAAAAATAAGCTTTAAATTCAATCCCACATGGGTTTGAACCAGGAACCCTTTGCTTGGCAGGCAATGCCTTACGAACTAAGCTCTCCACTCCCTTAAAAAAATTTTTTTTTTTTAATAATAACAAAAAAAAGCAAAAAACTGTAAAATATTAATTTACACTGAGTGTTACCTGCTGCTTTCAATCCTTTGACAATGATATTTGCATGCCACTTTCGGATCCAATGGAAAAGTTTGTTTGCATTACTTTTATCCCCATGCTGTCCGATGACTTGTTTCAGAGACGTTGGCTTGTGCTTATCCACCCAGAGTAAAGTTTCAGGTTCACTTTTTGTCACAGCTTCTGATTTCATGTGTGAGACACTACTTGAAGAGCTTTCATTGTCTTTCAGGGCTATCTCTGAGTCTTTCAATTGAGTGAACTGACCCTTCCCTGTCCCCTTTGATTTTTCATTACGGAATGATTCTAACTTTTTAGCAGCGGCTGCTTTCTGTGCTTCTTCTTTTATTGATTCTTCCTGTAACCGTGATGGAGATAAAGATAAAAAAGAGTACAAGACTGAATCAAAGCTAGCAGTAACAAAGGGAGAAACGAGCATTGTATGGTCCTATGGTATCTAATAGACTCTACATAAACTTAAGATATGATGAGATAGAGAGCAAAAGAACTTGCAACAAGAAAGAAGGGAAATGTATGAAGCAAGATCTAATTCTAAAATATTTCATGATGCTTTTACAAATGAAAAATTTCTTAAACAAAGATTAAACACAAACATTTGATTACCAAGATGAACAAAGAAAATAAATTAGGATCCTTAAAGTACTAAATTAGATAAGATCTTCTCGTCAATTTTGAGCCTGGGGTAAGGATATGCATTATGCATTAGGACTGTGTTGCATCCCTGTGAACCCACTGTGACACTTTGGCGGCTCTCTTTTTGTTAGTTCTCGTCATTGACTTCTGTCTTGAGCAAGATTAGTGATCTTATCTAGTTCGCTGATGTCCAGCGCATGGTGTAATACTAGGAAATACTACACACCTTTTTCAATTGCTCTTTTGCCTTGACTTCATATTTGGATGTTTTTCCTGGTAAGGAACGGATCAAGTCAAACAATTCGTCTTCATCCACCTGCTTAACCTTTAAATCTTGTGCCTTGAACAAAACAAGAAAAGTATCAAATAAAAAATATACCATATCATAGCATATCAAAGAAAGAGCTAGAAAAATAAGAGATCCTTAAATGTCATCCCTAGACTTAATTGATCATGCCAAAATGAAGAATTACAAACTTTCTGAACCACCTTAATTCTTTCTTGAAACATGAAGTTTCCTCAATAGGTAATATTCAGTTTCATTCTTTTAATGATGATGAGAAGCAATCTCTATACTCTAGTATAAACATTTTACCTTTTTTAGTTTGCTTTCTCCGGGTTCACGTCCAACCACGACATAACTAGTCTTTCTACTAATACTGGTAGTGACTTTCCCGCCTAGTTTTTCAACAAGGGCTTTGGCATCGTCACGCTCAATGGCATCTAACACACCGGTAATAACAAATGTCAGGCCTTCAAGACAATTCTCTTCACCCTGTAAGGAAATGATGGGTTTTAAGAATTACTGGTCTGTCATTGTCTAGATATCAATCATTTAATACACAGAACAAAATGAAGGAAAACATAACAGCTAATTTCCACTCTATTGGAGGTGGTTAAAATTAATTTACACATAATTTAAAGCAAATATTCTACGCCTTTTAATCGAGCCTTGATACAGAACCTCTGGAATTTCTTTTGATCCTAATGCAAGGGGCCCTCCTCTCATCTTAAATGCTCTAAAGGAACTTGATTTTTTCAGTCCAAAACCATCCTGAAATGGGAGTAAATCTAAAATCATTGAATGTAATGTTCTTGCATCAATCAAATATAAATCAAAGAGACAAGATTGAAAACATCTTTACATTAGTGTCACACTACTTTATAAAATAACTCATATTAAACAATATGTAAAAAGCATCAACTCTCACTTAAGTTTGTAACTTACATCTTCTACGTCATCCGCTTTCTTTGCACTAGACTTCTTTGCTGCTACAGGTTTTGGAGGTCTGGGTGGAGTTAAATCCCTTTTCGTCTCTTCCACACATTTAGGACTTGTTTCTGGTTTTGATTTGGTGACTTCCATGGTATAGGTTTTCCGATTCTTGACAGTTGTAGCTTTTGATGAGCTCTAGAATATTTATTTTTTTTTAAATAAAAAGACTTTCAAGTTTTCTTTGTTTATCACATTATGTCTTCATGAAAAAAAGGTAAAAGACTTTATAACAGGAATTTTTTATAAGCTTGATACAAATATTTCAATCTTTAATTATTTAAAAATTTACATTTGAAAAGGCATGTGAAAGCCTTTGACCAAAGCACGCAATTTGTGATTTACAAAACTGATCAACACATCATTTACAAACATTTTTTCATAAGTAAAAGTTAACATTAAATTTCAAATTTATAAAAATTTCTTATTAACAATATTTAATAAGGCTTAATTTAGCAATAACTATGATAAACAGGGAATAGATGCTTTGAACAATTTCACAACATGCCTCTTTTGCCTGTGGTAAACAGTAACAATTTTCGTTGTAGATCTAGTCTTGTCATTATCCAAAATATGATGAATCAACACCATAAAAGTTCTAAATCCACCAATTATGGCACTTAAATGATGAAATTCCTTCTCTTAACCATACCATTGAGGTCCGATTACAACAATTACAAAAGAGTCGAACTTAGTAATGGTGGCCGTTTGTTTCTGTCAGTTTCGTTGCATTAAAGTGATCTTTTTAACACTGTTTTCTTCATAATTAAATATTCATTTCCATTTCTAAGCTACATTATATTTTTATAGTTCATAAATAGATTGAAAGTAGTACGATTATCGATTAAATTTTGAATATCTGACCCAGATTAGCTAAAGATCTAGTTTTTGTTGCTAACGTTAGATATTACGAGGTTAGACGACACGATGGGAAAAAAAAGATTTGCTCGCCTGAAAATGGAAGGAAATCCAATAGAAATACTCAAAACCACACTGTTTCAGCAGCCACAGGTCAGTACTTAATGTAGTCCATGAAATATTAGCACAAAAACAAAGGTTGCTAAGGCAGAAACTGAGCGACACGACAGCGGAAGTCTCGTAAAATACAATGCACACATAGGCATGGCGGCCATTCGAAGGAGCGAAGCCATGGCCTCTCAGAAATAGCACAACTTGAATCTCTCCTAATTGGCCTTATAATGCAGCATTTTTAAAATTGTTGTATTTATCTAGTTGCAGGCTTTAATTTCTGAAACTTTTGGGGCAAAGAAATGTTCTTCAATTTTTTTTTCACACACTAGAACTAACTAGGCTTTTGAAAAGAAGATGCATCGTGTCGCTTTTCGTCCATAACAGACACTTCAAAATGAAATTACACGTACAAAAACAAAAATGTTTGCAATGAATCTGCTTGTACAGTTTCTAGAATTCAAATGCAACAACAAGACACAAAAATTATTATTCAAGTTGCACACACTTTGTCAATAAGTTGTTGCTAAGGCAGAAAGTACTATTTTAGCTCTCTGAGTGTTTTCTGCCATAAGTATTTCAACATATAACATACAAGTATTTCAACTTATAACATACTGTTGATTTCTTGCTGGAGAAAGGAGACGGCTTCTTTGGAAGAGGATTTTCACTTTCTATTGATTGAGATTCATCCTTACTGGCTTTCACTTTGCCGGCTAATTTCTTTGCTAAACTTCCTAAATGCATGGAAAGAAAGAAAAAGCCAAAAGAGAATTCTAAGACTAATCAGACAGACTTGCTAAGTTTTTTAAAAGAACAAATAAAATTAAGAAAACTTAAAATGATAAAATAATGTGAAAAAAATCTCGTTAAAATTAGTTAATTAGATTAACATAATTCATGGGAATGTTTCATGATGTAAGGAGTTTCTTATGAAATAAATCATATATCTAGGATAAGAGCATATAATATCTAATAATATCAACTTCAAAAGCAAAATTTGATGGTAATAAAAAAAGATTTAAAAAAAAGACACCAGCAATGGGAAAGGAGAAATATAAACTCTTCACATCAAATTCATTTTGTCTTCTCAGCATCATTAAAAATCTTGATAGTTCCGTTTGTATAACAATTTATAAAAGGGTTGGTTTTAGTGATCCAGATTCATTAATCAAAATTCTTACCCCCACAGTCAGCTTTTGGAGTGGCATCAGAGTATTTCACCTAGGAAAAAATATTGTGTATCAATGATTTTACATCATGTTAAGCCTAAGTGAAATATATATATATATTATATCTATAAATCTTACAACATTCAATTAATAATAGGGAAAGAAGAAGAATGAAAGTCAGTCAGTTGAAAATAACAATATAGGATCAAAAGAAATGTCAATTCATTGCAGACCTCCCTAGTTTGAAATTCAAAATTCTGTAATGACTTCATAATTTTTTTGTAATTTGACAGAAATATCTGTAATGAGGCGGTTACCTCACAAATTAAAAAAAAAAAATGAATTTAATGGGTGTGTTAATGAAGTTGTTTTAAAAGATTCAAGACCTACATGAAGATCTGGATGTCTAAACTATGGCATCTTGAACGTTGGCTTGATGGAATAAAGTCTAAAACACTAGAATCTAGTCTACAAGTAGATACAAAGTGATCCCCATGGTCAAATTATATTTATCTCAAAAATCTGTATTTTGGTGGCAGTTTTTGTAGTTCTGTAATTTGTATGTGTTTTCTGTAATGATTACAGATTTTTTGTAATACTAGGGAGGTCTGTCATAGTCATCAACCTGCCTTGTCATAACCTAATCAGAGGCAGTACTTTACAAAATGTAATGAGGGACCAGAAAGATCAGTCATTAACCTAATCAGAGGCAGCACTTTACAAAATGTTTCTTAGGGACCAGAAAGATCAGTCATTAACCTAATCAGAGGCAGCACTATACAAAATGTAATGAGGGACCAGAAAGATCAGTCATTAACCTAATCAGAGGCAGCACTTTACAAAATGTAATGAGGGACCAGAAAGATCATAGCATGTCTTACTTTCTTTACATCGGGACCATCCAGCTGATCCAACGTTCTAAGAAAATCCTCATCATCATGCAATTCTTCGTCAAACATTTCTGCATTTGTTTCCTTTTCTTCCTGCTGAAAAACGAAGAAGCAAAGCATGGAAAAGTCAAAATAAGGACAAAAGCAATGCAAGGCAATGGAAATCAATTTTATGATGTTGTCCCAATTAAGCGGCGTCTCGATAACCGGCTTGCACTGTACTATAACTATATCTGCAGTCACTATTATTACTGTTAAAACAATGGCTTAGGGCTATTTAATGGTGCATTTGATGAGCAAAAAAAAAAAAAAAGAAAAGAATAACAGCCATGTATTTCGGGAGGGAGCATGAAATGTGATTGATGGCATAACTCATTAATAATACTTGTATGACTTATAAATGCCTTGAGTGTGATATCGGATGTATATGTACCGGTATGTTTGATAGAGGGAATATGTCTTATCATATGTGCTGCTGTTAAGTTTATCATTATACCATCGATCAATTATGAACCACTATTTTCTCTTGGATATTAAAGTCTTATCTTATCTTATCTTATTAAGTCCATAACATTTGCTATATTATTAAACACTTTTAAATCTCCATGTATATCCTTTTCACTATTTCTTCATCTTGATGGATTTTTTATTCATCACAACATTATATCATTTGACTTGGGCATAAAAGTTAATTCATTGGTAGAAAGGGACAAAACTTTGAATATCTTTGTCTAATGCTTTAGAATAGTCAAGATTTCAAAAGATAAGTAAAATTGATCCATCTAATGTGGAAATTGTCAGCTGTCACATTTCATAATAAAAAAAATTATTCAAGAAAATGGTATAATAAATTTCACTCTTACTTAGCAAAAATATTTCATGATTCAACTGCAAAATTATTAAGTAGCACCTCATTGGTTTCTATGCTTATGCTCGAAAAGTTTATTGTTTTGAGCGAAAAGTCATCAGGTCAGAAGACATTGGTCAAAGTATCCTAACAAATATTCATAAATACTTTACATATGAGTGAAGCATACTTCAATTTTTCGTTTAGCAGGTGGCGCTGGGCGTTCTTTACGTGATACAGATGATGATCCCCCTCCAAAGAAATCTGTAAGATTGACTGGTGTTGTCTTTTTGGCTTCTGGCTTCTTTTCTTTAACTGACTGAGGAGTTGACTTTTGAACAACAAATTTTTCTAAAGCGGTCTTTGGTTTTTCCTCGTCTGCAGAGGAGAACAAAAATAGAATCAGATATACTTTTTTATAAACTGAACTGGGATGAGAAACCGATTGCAAAGCAAGAGTCCCACAGCCATTGTTCATCAAGATGTTCACCATCAGGTCTAAAATAAGATGACAGATAAATTTTTTTACATTAGGAAAGTAAGAAAGAAAAAAATATACCCAACCTTTGATGACCTTCAAATGAAAATTGAAAACTCTCTTTTTTAGAATGTTGTAATGTGTTTGTGAACATGATACGTATTGAGAATTATTTTTATTTTTTGTTAATACAAAAGTAGTTATCTGACGATGTTTTAAAATGTGACTTTTATTGTCTACCATGTCAAGCTTGTGAATTACAGGTAAAGCGTTTCATGAGAATTATCTATCATTCTTTGGTACTAAGAAAGTTATCTAAATGGAGAGATTTTCATGGATTAATTTAATGTTCCTTTATTTGAATCTATCATCTACCTGATTCAACGATGATATGACTACCATTCTTCCTCTTCTTGGCCTTTGGTTTCTCTTGCGGTAATGGGTCCTCATCTGAATCTGTAAGTGTGCAAAGAAATTTGTTTATATGACACATTATTCAACCTTTCAGAAACTTTTAAACATATTTCTGGGACCGTTCCTAAATGCAATTATGAAGACCCTGTCGTTATAAAATCCAAAAATGGTGCTCACCCCAATCCCCAAATTTTGTCTGGACAGACCATCTCCACTCATACAAATTACAAGGACCAAGACACAAGCCTTCTTGCCAAGTATTATGACAGACAGATTGATGCCGTCAGTAAATGAAATAAAAGGAGTCAATGGGCCTAATACTTTTTTTTTCTCTTTTTCTAGACCCCTTCCGGTAAACTGGCAACCATTAGCAGTAAACAGTCTAGTCTCTCTAAACAAGACTTCTGTAATCCGGATCCCTCTAATCCAAACCATTTTCCGGGAACAGATTATTTTTATTATCACTTCTTAGTATTCCTTAATCTGGAAAAGTCTATAATCCAAACAAATGACCGGGTACGGAGGTGTTCAGATTAGAGAGACCAGACTGTACTAAAATGGCCAGAAATCACCCTGTTGACCAAATTCACCTAAAAGATGCATCCAATGGTTTAGTCATCTCTGCACCTGGCCAACCTTGCAACACTGCATTTCCAATTAACTTAAAATTGTGGATACGGACTCAAACCTAAAAGTTCAGTGGTAGTCTCCCCAAGCCAGAAATCCAGGCTGAACAGGAAAACTGGCACCCATATTGATAGATGAAGTACGGCAATATGTCACCAATTTAGCAGTAATTTAGTTTTGAAAACAATGCACATCAAAATGACCTACAGAGATGGAAGAAACAATTACAATGCACACCTGAATCAAAGAGTTTTGACTTCCTTTTCAATGATGAAGACTTGCTTTTTGTCTTCTTTTTTATCACAGGTGACTCCTCATCGCTGCTTTCTACTATAATGTCAACACTGCTGTTGGATACCTAATCGAAAACAAAGTTCACATTAAAAGACACAAATTTTTAAAAACTATATTAAGTATTTTATTAAACAGTATTATACTTTGTGATTACTTTCACAATGTAATGCTATGACATGAATGATGATGCAGTGAAAACAGTTTGGGTGTAAGGTAAATGTGACTTTTAGACAGACTAACAACCATTAGAAAAAATGCAAAACCTTTCCATTCTCTCTCCAGATTCTATTACATTTCACTTCATTAAACATGTGCATACTTCATTTCAAACTAACCTAGAAATTTTATTTAAAAATGAGATCAGAGAAACAAAGAAGAGTTCTGAGTTCATATTTTACACACACACATATATATCTTAATCTATAAATTCTTACGGTGGGCGTTGCCCTGTGAGGTTTTTCTGAATAAACTCGATAACCACTGAAGCGACCAGAAAACCAAAGACATCAACATTCTTGATTTAATTTCCCAAATTCGGTAGGCAGTATTATTTTATTACCAAATA